>LPNX010041863.1:9985-47915 GCA_001517045.1 Pseudotsuga menziesii
TTTTGTCGTTATGGGCCGAGAACATCCCAAACATGCTTACGTACCTAAACTTTGATTATATCATTCATAAGCTAAAACTTTGACATGGAATGACATGGGGCTTGGCCCAGAATTCTGTTCGATATGAAACATGTGGATGTTAATCTACGCACTGATAAATCGAGTGGAATGTTTTGTTTTGTTGTTGTGTTTAATGATGGTGGTTACTGGTTATGAGAATTAGAGAATTAGAGTTGCATTTTGAGTATGGCTGCTTCAACGACCCACTCTACCTCTATATAGCTATAGCTGCGTAGCGTATTTAATTGTGTTGTTAAAATGTGAATGATCATCATCATCATCATCATTATTATTATTATTATTATTATTATTATTATTATTATTATTATCCAAAACACTCAATATACACCCTTAAATAATATTTCATAGTGATGCTAAGTAGTAAGGATACGAACGGTTGAATCATATCCAAGTTTCCAACTGTCAATCAAAGACTCTTAGATGTTTGGATGCATATTGAATGCCGTTGTTTAGTGGTACAGGTTTTCTAAATGGCCCATTCTCTACCATGTGAAACAGATGGCTTTTAATTTACGCATTAATAAATCGTGCGAATTACTGGACAGTAGACACGTCATACATATCAGTAGCTATGTGATTAAGTTTACCAAATAATTGGCACTTTAACCATGAAACAAAATGGTCTATTTTGAAAAAAAAATGTTTGGCATCCACACATAAATATATCAGCATATTTATATAATTTGTGGTTGGATCATATCTATAAGATCAAATGGTTGAAAGATAGTTTGGAATGGAAGACATTTGGAAATAGGTTTTTTTTTGCATGATCATTTAGTTAAACGGGTTCAACTTTGTGTTATTTATCCCTAACTACATGTTATCACTTATTATCCATTTATCAACTATCAATTATTTTTTATATATTCTTTTTATTTTTATCTCATATTCTTCTAGTTATCAATTCATCATCTATGAGTTATTTATGCATTGCTAGGAGTTATCCATTAATCACCCAAGTGCAGGTTATTTTTTATAATCATTTTTTTATAATTGTTTATTTCGAATTTTGGACTATTGCCATAGAATCAATCTTGACAGTACACTTGTCTCATCCTCATCCATAAATGAAAAAGCATAGACCGTCACGGATAATTTTAGGGGTGAATTTTAGCCCAATGGGCTATTTTTCCATGATTTTATCCCCAAAAAGATTCGCCATTTTGCATTTTTTGAAGCTCTGTTTCGCCCAATTTTGATGGGGTCAAATTTTTTCATCTAAAAAAACGCCAAATTATTGCGCCGAGAGGCTCTCTACAGCCCAGTATGGGGGAGATCTTGTAACGTTACGTAACGTTACATAACGTTACGTAACGTTATTTTTATTAATAAAAAATATTTTTTTTAATCATAGGCCAAAATAAATGTTGGCCGAAAAAGCAACCTAATATGGGGGAGATGTTGTAATCTTCCTACCTAACAAAACAATAAAAAATTAAAAATATAACTATCCATAAAAAAATGTGGGTCATGAAAAAAACACAATATGGGGATATGTTGTAATGTTCCTACCTAACAAAATAATAAAAAATAAAAATTTGAATTATCCTCAAAAAAATGTTGGCCTTGCACATGGTTTTAAAACCATGTGCAAGACCTTCTAAACAACCCATGGTTTTATTGTACATGGTTTAGGAGGGCCTTGTACATGGTTTTAAAACCATGTGCAAGGCCTCCTAAACAACTCATGGTTTTATTCTACATGGTTTAAGAGGGCCTTTCAAATGGTTTTAAGACCATGTGCAAGGCCTCCTAAACAATCCATGGTTGTAGGAGGGCCTTGCATGTGGTCTTAAAACCATGTATGGGGAAACGTTGTAATGTTCGTTCCTAATAAAATAAAAAATAATAATAAATATTATATGTCAACCATAAATAATATTAAATATTAATAATAAAAATATTATATGTAAACCTTAAATAAAAAGATGTGTCTTTTGGTTTGAATCAAATCAATGGATACCTAAGAAGAGATTTGATCCCTCTCGGCGCTTGATAGAGCCTAGGATTTGGATCTACGCTAGTTATATAAACAATATAAAATCCTTGGAAATTAAAATATTTTTTGAAAAATGTCGCCAATCATTTTATAGTTGGCGTTTTAAGAATTGGTAGTATTCGCCAACATTTATACACTTTTAAATAAGTATGGTTACTTAAAATCATCCCTGTAGACCATAGTCCACCCCAAATCTCAAGTAAAAACGTTTATTGACCTAATAATAATAAAAACTTATATCCACAAATTCTGATTTTCAATCCTTAAGATGCTTTTTAAGTTATAAAGAGCGTCACTGTACATCTTCTATTTGCTTGCCTCAAGTCTTTCGTGCAGTGCAGACTTTTCTGCTTACCTGCTCGATTCGTACGCTTCAGACGACTATCAATAACTTTGATCTTCCATGGCATCTCTAGAATTCAATGTCACCAGAAATCTAGCCGTCTAGGGTTGAAATTTTATTTCATCTCTACCCTTCAAGTTTTTTTGTTTGGACATTTTGAGCTTTTATCTCCTCGGTCACATAACATTTCATTAAAAGAGTTACCCTTCAACCATAAATGTATAATTCTTTCATTAATAAATTTTTATTAAAGAAATTAAGCAATGAAGAAATCGGTTTTTATTATATACTTAACAAAAATCTAAAAAAATTACTTATCAAAAATAACACAAACCAATAATTGACACTCACCAACATTATGCAATATACACCCACTAACATTCATATTACCTGCAATTAAAATTTGGGTTTGGGAATAGGTTTCAAAGTTTAGCCTCTCGAAAAACTAACAAAAAAAATTAATAACGACTTATAAAAATTGTCAAACGTCAAAAATACCTTTCTAAAAATTGTTTGCCAGATTTTTTTTACGCTCTTCCAAAATATTTAGAAGTATTTGATGGGAAAAATTCCCCGTGACAGGAAAAACATCTTGAAACTCCAACACTGCAGTCATCCTCATCATTCCTTTCCAATATCGATGATCAAGAGAGTCTCAAATTTATATTCAAGTTGTAGAGTTCTACAAGTTCAAGCCATCGAAGGAGGGTGACTATCGTGCCACCGTCATAAGAGAAGGGTTGTCTAAGGTTTTGGTTTTCTACTATCCATTCACGGGAAGGCTCGAACACATGCCCGATGGTAATCTCATAGTGTAGTGCATGGGTGAAGGCATGTTGTTTGTGAAAGCAGATGCTCTCGAGGAATTCAGAGACCTCCGACTGCCATTCCCCTACTTAGATGATATGTTGCACCACGTGTCGAGCTCGCTAACTCTCATGAATTCTCCTCTCACTACTACATTAGAGGGGTGGTTATGACGAAAACTTACTTTTTTGTCTTGAATACTATTATTTTGAAATTTTTCTTTTTATTTTTACAATGTCTTAAACTAAGAGAAAGCTAAGCCTTCCCTCTTATCTCCATCAAATGGCGATAAACATAAATTTCTTCACCTTTAATTATCCATGTCTTGTGAAACCATCATTCAGTAATCACCTATCAGCTACCAATCATGCTCCAACATAATAGGTTGCATTTACTGTTAAAGATTAAGCAGTGATAGAGGTGAAGTAGAAAATGGTGGAACACACAATGGGCATTGATTGTCTTTTAATTATTAAACAACAACATATATAGGACTACATAGCAAAAATATCATGGGCCAATACTATGGGGCATTAATCAAGATAAGGTGACCAAATCAACTACTCAACTAGTTAACCGATTAATGATACATTTGACCAGGGAGATTACATTCTTCAACACACCCCCTTAATCGCAACTGCTAGAACATCTTCAACACTGTCAATGCCTAAGTTCTCTCTCTGATATTCAAATGCAGTTGTTCCCAAAGGTTTGGTGAACATATCAACCAACAACTCATTAGAGCCACACAACTGTAAAGAAACATGTCCATCATTTACTAACTCACGAATGAAATGATAGTGAGTGTCAATGTGTTTGCTTTTTCTATGAAACACATTATGTTTGGACAACTGTATTGCAAGCTATTATCACAGAAAGTAAAAGTTGGATCCTTTTCAATGTGTCCCATATCCTTTAAAAGTATTCTTATCCAAACTGCATGGAAAGTTGCTATGGTGGTTGCTACATATTATGTTTCTATAGATGACATGCTGACAATGGGTTGTTTCTAAGATGCCCAAGAGATCAGATTTGTACCCAAATGGAAAGCATAACCAAATATGATTTTCCTATCATCAATACTTCCTGGAAAATCACCATCAGTGTACCTTGTGAGAGTATTGTCTGGTGTATGAGTGTACCAAAGGCCATATCCAAGTGTGTCTGCAACATATCTGATAATTCTTTTTCCAACTTTCCAGTGAGAGTCTTTGGGAGATTCCATAAATATGGAAATAATACTGACATTGTACATGTAACCCACCTAGAAATGAAAACATTTTGTCTTTTAGAAGAAATTACTTTAAAAAGTATTGTAAAGTCTTATGTTGTTGACCAAGGATGGTGAAAGATGAGTGTAATTGAATATTTTATTTATTTAAATAATTAAAAGAAGAGACACATATTCAAAGAAGACTATCGAAGAGTGTTCACTTACCCACTGGGAGGAATGATCTACTGTAGAAGGCCAAAATGACAAGTGGCAGCAACAACATTCACTACAACAAAAACTGGATTTAGCGTCTCTTTTTGCATCCATTTTTGCGTCTAGACCATCTTTCAGTGTATTTTTCTTCATTTTTTGGACAAAATGGTGCAATTTCATGGGTTGGTGCAATTTTAGGTGTTTTTTGTGTCCATTTTATAAATATGGCGCAAATTGTGGCGTAATTTGCACCGAGTTTTGCACCTGGTTATGCGCCAGGTTTTGCATCAGGTTTTGCGATAGGTTTTGAGCCTAGTTTTGCACCTAATTTTGCGCCTAGTTTGTACATCTACTTTTGTTGCGCCCCTTTTTACGTCCATGTTTGCCTCAACTTTTACGTCCTTGTTTTCATCCACTTTTGCATCGGGTTTTGCGATAGGTTTTGAGCCTAGTTTTGCACCTAATTTTGCGCCTAGTTTGTACATCTACTTTTGTTGCGCCCCTTTTTACGTCCATGTTTGCCTCAACTTTTACGTCCTTGTTTTCATCCACTTTTGCATCCTTTTTTACATCCACTTCTGCTTCTCTTTTTGCATCCCTTCCTGCGCCAAGTTTTGCATCAAATTTTACATCATGTTTTGAGTCTAGTTTTGCATCTCGTTTTGTTTCAACCAATTTTGCATCCATTTTTCGTCCCCTTTTGCACCCACATTTTCATCCCTTTTTGCATCCCATTTTGCATCCATGTTTACATCTTTTTTTGCATCTACTATTACATCCACTTTTGCATCCACTTTTGTTGTGTCCCAATTCACACCCAGTTTTGCGCCTACTTTTACACCCACTTTTGCTTCAACTTTTGCATCCAAGTTTGCATATTTTTTTGTATCCAATTTTACATCAGTTATTGCATCCCTTTATGCATCCATTTTTGCATCCACTTTTGCATCGGGTTTTGAGTTGGGTGTTACAACTACTTTTGTATCTACTTTTGCATCTACTTTTGTTGCATCTACTTTTGCATCCAATTTTGTATCCAATTTTGTATCCAATTTTACATCCATGGTTGTATCCAATTTTGCACCACTTTTTTCATCATGTTTTGCTTCCACGTTTGCATCATTTTTTGCATCCACTTTTACATCACCTTTTGCATCCATTTTTGGTGCACCCCATTATGTGCCCACTTTTGCGCCTACTTTTGTTGCATCCATGTTTGCTCCTTTTTTGCATCCATGTTTGCATCCTTTTTTGCATCCATGTTTTTATCCACTTTTGCATCCAATTTTTCACCCAGATATTGAACATACACTAGTGGAAAATGAGAGACTAGTGACCAGGAGACCAAAAAATTTGGTCACCACAGTCTCCTGAAAGGAACAAATGACAAAAATTGATAATTCTAAGTGAGCTGACTAAAAACTACCAAGATAAATGACCACTTTTGGTCACGGGATAGAAACCAACTAAAAATGACCAAGATAAATGACCAAATTTGATCATAGGATATGTAGAATTCAAATGAATAGATAACAATTGGTAATTTATTTGGTCATTTTTAGTTGTGTCACTTCGACACTGGAAAAAATTACTAATTTGAGAATGCATTTGTACATTTTACTAAATTCTAACACTGCAGATGGATTCAGAGACCCCCTTAAGGGAGTCTTTGAATCCATCTGCAGTGTTCGAATTTAGTAAATTAATAATGTACTGTCACAACTCAACATGAATTGACCAAATTAATATATATAAAATACATACTGGTTAATATTATTATCGTATATATAATTACGCCAAACACATTATATTGTTATATTATGATATATAAACACACATATCTATATATTATAATATAGGTATACATTATTAAATATAAAATAAATAACAAAACCATATAAAAAAACAAATAAACACAAGAAGAACACAGAAGAATGACACAACAAAAACACGACCCATACAACAAAACACCTTTCCATTTTGAAAAATACCGAATATCATCTTTCTATTTTGACAATGACCTAATATCATGTGTCACAACTAAACAACTTGGAATCCCCTTATGTGTATTGAGCAAGAACACATGCTCTGTATTGAGTTCTATGATAGAATAAAATAGATGTCATGAAATTCAAATTAGTGCCATAGTGTTACAATTTACTAGATTTTAATGTTGCGTAAATAGATTCAAAGACCCATTTCATGGGGGTCTCTAAATCCACCTGTAATGTTAAATTTTAGTAAACTATAAAAAAGTATTGTCAAAATTGCAATTTTCCATTAGTGAATTTCCTCTTAGAAAGGGATCATATAATTATTATATATTGTAGCTAATATGTAATATTAGTATATTATAGTTATATATATTCATATCCTTAATTTTATATTATTTGCATTTATATAATAAGTTAATATATCTTATAATAAAGTTAATATATATAAACATATTATAATTATATATTATATTATATATAATATCTTTAATATTAAAGATTAAATAAAAATAAAAATAAAAATAAAACAAGATTATAATTCACTTTCTAGTTGTTGTGGGAAGCAACATCCCTATAATTGTGGTCATGTTCCCAAGGAAAGAGAAACTGAGCAGGTGGCTCATTTAATTGCAAATTGGCCCAAATACCTAGGCAAGCTTATATATACCATCAAATAAGCACGAGGCTCAGTACATTCTAAGATATTAGAACCTTGTGGAATTGCTGAAAACTGAAAAGTTAGGCACACAAGTGGAATTCAATGAGGGAAAAGCTAGAGTGAATTGCTGAGAGTTTATGTCTGCAAGTGTGACTGATAGGTTACTAATAGTGCTGTATAGGCTTCTACACAAGATCTTCATCTGGTGATTCAGTGAATGGGGTAGGCGGTCCTAAAGTAAGTAATCTTGGCTACTTTCAGGAGATAGTTGGGAGGAATAGTCTTCTTTAAGTGTTTGTCCCCTTCGACAATTAACAAGTTCTAAATTGTTATGATTATTAACCTTGAATTTATTTTATGTTTATATATGTAGGTTCTATAAATGTTAAAGCATTTTCAAAACTATTACTTATTCTCTAATAAGTAGGAAAATATTTATGATTTCCTATCAATTTTATTAGTAAATGAATGTAATTGTTTACCCAAAAATTTTATAGTAAACTTAGTAGGTTATCTTATATTTCTTATCTAGAAACAATATCATATTTTCATATATATTTCTCTTCTAGTATTATATGGATATTGAATAGTTAGTATTACTCTAGTTCTTCTTTATACCTTTGCATAAATACTCTTAGGTTACATCATAACAAATAAGTTATAGAAATACTTTTAGGTTACAACATAACAAATAAGTTGCAAAAATAATTAAAAAGATAAAACAGTGCTATCACCAGCTAACTAAATGAATTAGCTACAATTACAGTTAGGATATGCTATGTTTGAACACAAAAATCCCACGTTTTCAACAAACCTAATGTAAAAGAACGATGGCATCCAACTAGGGTTCAAAACCCACAAGAATATTAACAACATGCTCAATATAAGAGTTTATTCAGCCAAAAGGCTTTTACTTCTATCAAACTCACATGGTCGAAAGGGTCATGACTTCATTATGTTTTTCCAGAATATGACTTAAAAAAAACCGAATAACTCCTTTACAAGCTCGGTCAACACAAGTTAAGGTTGGAAACCTATGAAGTAAAATATTTGTTAATAACTTACTCATTATCGAAATTTACAGCCGGAGGGCTTATTTCTTTTAAAAAATGATATCAGGATGGTTTCAAAGAAATATATATATATATATAACCATAATACAGCTTCCCCAAATTAAGAAATTTATATAGGACGTGAGTTCAAAGCCCATAAGGGAAAATATTTTACAAGAATTTTAATAAAAATTACAACAGCAGTATAATCTAAAAACCCTTAGCCAAGAATGGTTCGTAGCCATTCAAAAACCAGGTAGGAAATCTCTTAAAAACAACTAATCATTTTAGAGAGCAATTCTAGTAGTTAAAAAAATGAAAACGAAGTGGCCTTATGGCCTTAAAACATTGATCAAATTTACAGTGAAAGCCCCAAAATTTACACAATAGTCGAACCAAGTTTTTTCACATAAATATACCAAGTTCATAGTAGTATTCGCAAGTTAAAGATGAATTTAGCACACCATTACATTTGAACAAAAAATCTGACACCATCAACCGAAGACACTCTAAAATTTGGACTTCCTGTTGGATTTTCCTTAAGATAAATGCATTTATTTTTTCATAGTGGCCCGATACCCGTCAGAGTTTCAACACCAAATAGACAATGTCATCGTATTTTTGACACGAAATGGAAATTATATATATATATATATATATATATATATATATAAAGTTCATGGATCGCCATTTTTGCTACTATAGTTTACCCAGTTAGAGAGAAAGAAGGGAGAGTAAGATGTCCCAATAACAGAGCCATCCATACTTTGCAATGAGCTATCGACTTGGAAGGAATGTTGACTCTAGTCCCATCCATCGAAGGAAATACATTTTTTCCTTATGGATTCCCAATCCCTGTATGGAGCCAGAAAGTTATGAGAGCAGAACCATGATAAACCCCCTTTTTATGCTTTCTCTATCCTCAATTTACAAACAACCCTGGTCAACTTCTGTGGGATCTCAATCAAGAAATGGGAACAGCTTCAGCGATGGATGGAGACAGAGCTTATTGGTAAACCCGAAATTGAACTAGTGAAAAACGAGCTCGATCTGGGGAGATAAGGCGCACCTCACCTAATGTTACTCAGTGGTTTGAGGGGTTCATAGGCATATTTTTTCCATGGAAGAAATCAAGGTTCAATACATCTCTCTATTCACTGAATACCCATTCGTTTTTTGGATTTTCAAGCCATTATATTACATTTTTTTTTAATTTTATTTGCAGCTTGGTTCCACTGTAGTGGGGTTGAAAACAAAACAGGGAATTATGCTTGTAGTGGAGAGGTGCATCACATCACCTTTGTTGGTTCGATTCTTTATTCAAATCATTTGTTTGCATTCTTTGTCCGATGTTCTAATAGTAATGATAGATCCACAAAATGAACTATGATATAACCCTAAACCCTAAAGTTATAGCCCAAGGGTGGACCAAAACCCTAGAAGACTAAAGAGACCCGATTTCTTTAATAAAAAATTAACATTGTGCTAACCTTTGTACTATTTGAAACTTACTATTTAAATGCCTAGACCATCAATAATGATAACAATGTTGAAAGGTTGAGTGATGTCAAAGATATGCATCACAATTTTCGAAGGATAATCCTGGGTGGGGAGGTGATTTCATATCTACAATGGTGATTACTTCTTTCCTTATCTCCAGGTAATTTCATATGTGCAAGGGTGGTGATTATAGAGGTAAAAATGGTGAGTATATTATATTCTATTGAGGTAATAGAAAGTAAAACCCATAAATCTTACTTTCTGCTACAGAAAGCTGTGTAATTTTTACCCTAACAAAACATTTGGAATACGAGGGCCTCGTGAAAAAAGTCAAGATGAGCCCACTATGTTATTGAAGGAGTAGAAGGAGAAGTGTACCTCGAAGAAAAAATTGAACCTTAAGTCTGCCTTGCGTTCCTAGGTTAGTTCATTTATCCATGTATATTTTTTTAAAATCATTTTGTTTGTTTTGTAGAAATGTGTCCCAGGGGCTGTGGTGCAAGGTGTGGTGTTCCTTAGGATTACCTATACTACATCCAAGGAGTTTCTATTATAGTGAAATCACCTAGGACTTGGTATTCTCCCCTTTGAAAGTCATGTCAATATGGGTGGGGAAGACCAGAGCTAAAATGGAATCCCGATGGATGTGCCAATAGTCTGCCTAACTACATCAACTCTCTTGGACATTGGAAATTTTAAATCTGTATAGAACCATCTCTGAAATTATATTATATTAAAAATTGCAAATTTACAAGTTACCCTAGCTATACCCAAGTGCATAAATCGTTGAGAGATGATTCCTTAAAGTGTTTGAGAGTATATAATTCAATTTATCCTTGGTTACATTCTTTGGATCTAGTTATTTTAGAAGTAAACATTAACAAAGGAGCTACTTGTCTTTTAAGATCCACTAATGTTGGGGTTTTCATATCTCTATTCCTCTAGATATGAAATGATTTAGTTGTGAATTTTTGAATTTTTTTCTTCCTTGATATCTTTGTCTTTGTTATATGAAGTAGTTCCCAACATCAAATTGACTTCCACCTCGACTAGATTCCCTCTTTCTTGATCTCTTGATGATTTTTTGATCATTGATCTGTCTTTGATGATCATTTTCCTTACCTAGTTCATGAAAAAGAGAGAGTCATTGAATATCATTACATTATTTACTTGGTGATCTTGAAGAATGATAGTTCTTTGGAGCAAAACATATGTTTCAACTTGATTATTAGTCGTGACACCTATACCCACAATAAGTTAACTTCCATATTTCCCTCAGGGTCAAAGAGAAAACCACCCACACTTTCCATCTCTCAGGTTTCCAACACTTAATAACATGAACACAATTTATATTAAAAATTGAAAATTTACAAGATACCCCAGTTATACCTAAGAGCATAAATCATTGAGAGACAATGCACCTTAGATAATTTGAGAGTAGATAATTCATTTTATCCTTGGTTACATTATTTGGATCTATCTTTTTTAGAAGCAGACATTGGCAAATGGAGCCTCTTGTCTTGTAAGATCCGCTAATGTTGGGGTTTTCATCTCTCGATTTCTCCTCTATATATGAAATGATCTAGTCGTTGTGATTTTTTTTGAAACTTTATATTTCTTGATATCTCTGTCTTTGTCATACGAAATCATTCCCAACATCAAATTGAATTCCACCTCGACTAGATTCCCTCTTTCTTTCTCTCTTCATGAATCAGAAATCATCTTGGTCCCCCTCTCAGGGATTGCCTTTCCCCCTCTAAATAATTATGTTGAGGTTCAATTTCTCTTCTATTTCCCCAATCATTTTTGGAGAAGACACCATTAAATAACCCATTTCCCAACAACATATGAACCAAAAGGATGTATTTCCCTAATCCAATGGTTGATACCATTACATTCTGTCACATCCCCATGCCCTGATTACCATGCAAAATTGAAAATTTCTTAAAAAACCTTTGTTCTTCTTTTAAACCCCAGGAATGACCATGAAAACTCTCTTTTATATTCATGCTCTGACCACATTGTCACGTCCCCTCTCATCCGCCAAAGAGAGAGAGAGGGACCAATTATGCTACCTAATCGATGCGGGAGCATCCAATGATCAATTCAATGATCTACGAAGGAAGATCTCAGAGGAGATAAAATGGTGGAGAAATATCACGATGAAAAATCGATAGTCATCAGTTGTTCTGCATCTAGAGATAGATCAATGGCTGAAAATAAACCTGCAAGAATCAATGGTGCAGAAAGCCTGAATTTGTGGAAATAGAGATCTTCGAAGCCGCATATCACATCCTGCATCCCACAAGTTGCGAAAAGGAGAGTTGCGGAAGTAAAACTATAGAAAACAGAATTCACCGAATGACATTTCTACATCTTGCATCTCGCAAGTTACAGAAAGGAGAATTGTAGAAAGATATCTACAGGAACATAATTTAGCAGAAGGACGTTCCCACATTCCGCATCCCACCTGTGGAATAGTCCATTGCGGAAGGATATTTCTTTCTGGAAATTCATCCTACTAATTGAAGTCTTGGACAGATTTTGCCATTCAACCCATCACAAATTCGACAATCTAAGGCCTGAAACTTATTTTAGAAATGCATTGAAAGAGCATACATAAATGCATACAATTGCAGTTATATATAACGGAACAATTCATCAATTCTACACATTAACATGTTCATCATATTTCATCAAGCAATGAAAAATGCATATATTAACACATAGATACTTATCTTGAAAAGAACTTGTTCTGCAACCAACTACGTCATTGCAACGTTCCACCCAACCATAGGCCAATGCGCTCATCGATCTCTCATGAGCACTACCACCCCCAAGCTGGGCATGATTTCCATAAGGAATCAGGGAACACTAGCAGACTCATACATTTCTAAGGATGCAACAAAAATTAGCCAAGCCAACACAGTTGGTTTTGTCAGGCTACAAAGGAGAACAAGCCAAGCAGATGGGTTTCATAGGCTACTCAGCCAAGCCATCTCACTGTTGGGTTTCACAGGCTTCTCAGCCAAGCTAGCTAACGGTTGGATTTATCAGACTGCACATAGTAAAAACAACACTTACATAAAGGACCAGCCAAGCAAACAGATGCATTTATCAGGATATTCTCCAAGCCATCCTACAAGTTGGGTTTATTAGGATTCCCAGTTGAGGTTCACATAAGGCCAAACACAACAAGACACAGCCAAGTCAACAAATGGGTTTATCGGGATACTAGCCAATACATCCTGCAAGTTGGGTTTATCAAGCTACTAATTCAATGGGAAGGAAGAACTGCTAAGATACTGAGCCCATCCACAGAGCTAAGGACACCATCACAAGAACTATCTGGCCTAGAATCCACGTTGCCTACACACCCAACACAAGGAAGTGTCCCCTTCTCTGCACCACAATCCCTTAGGCTACACCTTGCCTTCCAGTTCTCTTCAGGATGTGTATAGCAAATTGACCAGCCACTCTTGTCTTATTGTGAGGTTCCCCACTAGGTTTATCAAGCAAATTCTATGTCTCTCCCACTCCTAAGTCTTATATACAGTTCAGACCAAAACCAGGGTGCACAACACCACAAACACAGAGAGACACAACAACACAGGCTTCACTCTGATACACAAGTGATAGGGTCTCATAACACTCTGCAGTTCAGGATAACACTACAACACAACAACTAGGGTCTTGACAAAAGGGAAAATACTTACAGAAACGTGTAGCAACACCTACTTGCTCTAGCTGCATCTGTCTGATCGGGAAGAATGACCAACACGTGAGTGAATCCTCCTGAGTTTCCCCAACCTCCTCGTGAATGAAGGTGGATCATCCGAACGTCCTGCAACTCTCCCCAAAAATGTGAGGGAATATGAAAAACGTTAATACATGAGGGAATGGGAGTACGTTGTTTTGGGTTTTTTCTTGCCCATGGGGTCAAAACACGTTCTTTGAGAAGGGGTGCTCTTCCCAATTTGAAATTTCCCCATATTCTTCCCATCCCATGCAATAACTACCTCAATCAAATTCTGGCAAATATAAATGGTTGGGGAGAATTACAAGTAAAGTGTAGTTGACAGTTTTGATGGGTTTCCCCCAATGGCTCAAGGTTAAACATTCCCCCCCTATCCTTAGGAAAATCATGCCCCCGTCTCATTATTCGTTGCACTGACATAGCTGGTTGTGGGTTTTTCATTAAATTGCATATTGACATGATGTTTACAAATGTGCTTGATTTTAGCACATGAACCATAGGGATCAACCATGATCGCCTATACACCAAACATTAATCAATAACAGGGCCTTGGCCTTGAGCTCCTCGTCATGATTCCATATAATATTTACATCATATATGATTAATGTAAATGGGGTCAAAACTGGGGTGTTACATTCCTCTCCCCCTTCAACAGCACTCTCCTCAGTGCTTACAAAATTTGAACAAAATGATACATTGGTACCGCCCTCAGTGCTACGTAGAATTGAAAAAAAATGGGTTTGCCAATCGCATTGCATCCTCTATCTCCCATGTAGCCTCTTCATGGTTGTAGTGCTCCCATTGCACCTTTACCTTCCCTATGGCTCGAATTTGAAGCATTGTGACCTTCCTGTCGAGGATGCGCATTGGCTCGATTCGGAACTCTCCCCCGGGTTCCACCTGAATCACATCCCAATTTATCACATGGTTAGGATCATGTATATATTTATTAAGCAAATAAACATGAAAAACATTATGAGCTCTACTTCTAGCAGAAAATGCAATTCTATATGCAACTGGCCTTATTCTTTCAAGCACTTCAAATGGCCCACAATATCTAGGTGACAGCTTGGCACAATTTCCAAGCTTGAAGGAACTCTTCCTTGTCCTCACTTTGAGGTAAACATGATCCCCGACACTAAACTCTTTGTTCACCCTATACCTATCTGCATAGATTTTCTGTCTTTCTTGGGTTGCTTTCAGATTCTGCCTGATCTTTACAACATCCTGCTCCATCTCCTTGAGCAATTATGGACCAACCACAACCCCATTCACTAGATTATCCCAAGTCACTGGTGTCCTACACCTCCTTCCATACAAAGATTCATAGGGACTCATCCCCAAGGATGCTTGTTGTCCATTGTTGTAAGCAAACTCTACCAAGTGTAAATAATCTTCCCACTTGGTTGGTTTGTCCATCACATACATGCGAAGCATGTCTTCAAGCACTTGGTTAACTCTCTTTGTCTGCCCATTAGTATGAGGATGGTAGGTAGTGCTGAATTTTAGCTTTGTAGCCAAATATGCAAACAACCCTTTCCAAAAATTGGAAGTGAATTTGACATCTCTGTCAGAGACTATTGCCTTAGGCAATCCATGCAATTTGAAAATCTCCTTCGTGAAGATATTTGCAATGTCATCAGTTTTATGCATAGACTTAACCGGTATAAAATGTGTCACCTTTGTCAACTTGTTTACCACAACCATGATGGAATCATGTTGTCTCCAAGTCATTGGAAATCCTGTAATAAAATCCATGGAAATAACTTTCCATTTCCATTCCAGAATTGGCAAAGGATACAACAAACCTGGTAGGTGTTGATGCTCAACCTTCACTTGCTGACATTTCATGTACCTTGAAATGTATTTATCCATGTCCTTTTTCATTACTATCCAAAAGTACTTCTTTCTAGCTATAGCAATTGTCTTTTAATATTCTAGGTGACCAGAATATGGAGCTTGATGGATCTCATCCATAACAACTCTCCTGAAATATGCTACATTTTTGTTATTATAAGTAAGAAGTCCATATTCTTCTAATTTATACCTCGCATACCTATTTTCAAGGCTTTGTTGCTGCAACTTGTCCTTAACCTGTCCATACAATTCATCTTCAGCAACATGATTAACAATCTATTGCCTCAACTCCGATTGGAAAATACTAATGGATGGCACATGCATTTCTTGCACCTTCCTGCTGAGTGCATCAGCTACCTTATTATTTTTCCCTTTATGTGATTAATTTAAAAATGAAACTCACATAAAAACTCTAACCATATAGATTTCCTAGCATTTAGATTAGGCTGATCAAACAGGTACTTTAGACCACAATGGTCTATCCTTAGTTCAAATATTCTACCCATCAATTCATGCCTCCACATCTTGAGAGCATGTACTATGGATGCAAATTCTAGATCATGAGTGGCATAGTTCCTCTCATGCTCCTTCAACTTTCTTGACTTGTAACATGTCACATGGTTTTCTTGCATAATGAATCCTTCAAATCCTTGACTGCATGCATTAGTACACACCACAAAATCTTTCTCTGGGTCTGCAACTTTCAATACCAGTGCACTTGTGAGGAGACTCTTCAACTGTTGGAAGCTTTATTCACACCTCGATGTACAATCAAAATTTATCCCCTTCCTTTGCAAAGAAGTGATGGCATGTGCAACCTTGGAGAATCCTTCAATGAATCTCCTATAGTATCCTACAAGTCCCATAAAAGATCTTACATCTGTCACATTTCTTGGAGTAGGCCAATTCATAATGGCTTCAATCTTATCAAGGTCCACAAATATACTCTCTTCTGAGATAATATGACCCAAATACTGAATTCTATCTTTATAGAAGTCACATTTGCTCAACTTTGCATACAACTGATGCTCCCTGAGAAATTGCAACGTCAACCTCAGATGCTCTTCCTCATTCTTAGAATAAATAAGAACGTCATCAAGGAAAACAAGAACAAAATTGTCCAAATACCTATTGAAGACACTATTCATAAGGCACATAAATGTAGCTAGTGCATTTGTGAGACCAAATGGTACCACTACAAACTCATAATGTCCATACCTTGTTCTGAAGGTTGTCTTATGAATGTCTTCATCCTTGATTCTCACCTGATGGTAACTAGACCTCACATCAATCTTGGAAAATACCTTTTCTCCTCTCATTTGATCAAAGAGTTCATCAAGTCTAGGCAAAGGATATTTATTCTTCACTGTAACCTTGTTCACCTATCTGTAATCAGTACACAATCTGAGTGTACCATCTTTCTTATTCATGAACAGAACTGGTGCTCCCCAAGGAGACACACTTGACATGATATACTTATTCTCCAACAACTCTTGCAATTGCATCTTCAGCTTTAGCATCTCCAACATACTCATTCTATAGGGTTTCTTGGACACTGGTGCTTCTCCTGGCACAAGATCAATTGTGAAATCAATGTCTCTTGTTGGAGGAATCCCTGGAATCTCATCAAGAAAAACATCCCTAAATTCCTACAACACATGAAAGTCCTCCAACCTAGGGAGTTTCATTCTCTGTTGCCTCCTCAATATGAGCTGCATACAACTGGCAACCTTTCCTACAAAGCTTCTTCAACTGCGTTGCTGAAATATGCCTCACGGAAATCACCCTTGGAATGCCTCTTACAACTATTGGGTTTCCTTCTTCATCCAGGAATTCAAAAGTCTTATTATAACAGTAGAGATTTACTCTGTGATCTTCTAACCAATCTATTCCAATGAGAACATCATAGGAACCAAGTGGTATAACATTCAGATCTACGGAAGTGACCAATCTATTCATCACCAATGGACATTTCTCTACCACTTCAGTAACCTTTCTCTTAGTTCCAGTGGCTAATTGAACTAACCATGATTTTCTATGCTTTACTTTCGTAAAAGCACAAAACTCCACTACTTTAGGAGTAATGTAACTGTGGGTAGAACTAGGTTCAATCAAAATAGAAACATATTGCTCAATAATCTTACCTGCAACTTCGACCATAGTTGACTGGTGATTTGCCTAGTGATCATCCAGTGCTGCATAAATCCTAGGGACAGCCCTTGCTACTTGACCCACTGTTTTTGCCTCTTCAATGTTGTAAGTCGGCCTTGCATTTTCATTTTCAAGTGGATAATTTTGGCTCATGCAGATTCCTCCACATTTCCAACACTTGAGTGGTTCTCTAGGATTTTCTCCCACCACTCTAGATGGCTACTTCTCAACTTGGGATGGTTGCTTCTGCTAATTCCTGAAGTTAGAAGGTTTGAAGCCTTTCTTCCTTTGGTCAGTCTTCTCATTCTTCTTTTCCTTCCATGTCTTATGATAATCAGGTTTTCCTTTTCTTTGCTCATAGCAATACTTAGCTTTTCTTATCGCTTTTTCTAGAGTTCTAGGTTGATAAACTCAATTCTGTCTTTGTAATACTAAGGCAACGCACTCAGGACACGTTGGATTTTCACCTACTCATATTTGATGTACCTGACATACCTCAACAACTCCAAGAAATTATTTGCATACTCTTCCATGGTCTATTGTCCCAATCTTAGCTCATGGAACTCTTTAATCTTATCATCATAGTACCTATTAGAGAGGTACTTCTGCTTGAAATACTTTTGGAACTATTTCCACACAATCTTCCTTTCATTAATCTTCTTCACTTTCATGAAGTGTTCGCACCGTATGGATGCTCTTCCAGTAAAATTGAAGATGGCTACTCTAGCCTTCATATTTCCAGAGAAGTCTTGGACTTGGAAATATTTTCTCTTCCCAAGAAGCCAAGCTTCAGCTTCTTGACCTGTTAACCCAAAACCTCCCTCAGTAAGCTCTACATGACCTACACCACCTAAACACATCCATTACACTACCCTCATTTGACCCCCACACCCTTGCAAAAGCTCAAAAACATGAAAAGGGCTTTAAAATCCCTAAAAAGAGTCAAAATAGCTCTTATAGGGGCTAAAACCTCAAGAAAGGGGCTAAAACCCCTCAAAGGAGCTTAAAACCCCCAAAGGATCTAAGAATTTGGTGAAAGGGGCTTAAAGCCCAAAAAATGGGCTAAATCCCTAACCAAGGGCTTAAAACCCTAAAATCTCAAGAAAAAACTATAAATAGAGGGGTGGGGTCACTCTCAAAACACTCATTCCCTGCCTACCATTACTCTGCCCATATGAGTTCCTTGAGGATCCAACTCTGTCAAGCCATTCATCCCTCTCTCTCTTTTGCTCCATTAGCTACTTCCTTTGTGTGTTTAGCTTAGCTCCACACCATTCAAACCAGTAAGGAGAGGTTGATCCTTGAGCTAGGGCATTGTGGCCCATCTTCCATTAAAAATCTTAGGTATAATGAGATGCATGTTTTGTTTATTTTTATTTGCAGCTTAGATGTATGTGTATTTTATTTCTAACAGTAGATTTCAAGTTCTCCATTGATGATTAGTTATAGGTTTATTTTTCTGACGGTTTGTTGCAGGGTTTCAATGGCTAAAAGATAACCCTTCCTTACAAGTTTTTCATTCACCGAAGAAACCCTACCCTTTCGTCCTATAGATGAAAGGTAGCCATTTACACACATAGCCAAGGCTTTCCTTGAGCTACAGATTGGCAACCATATCGGGTCGATCCCACTGGATCCCTGGGATTTTTGTTTTTAATATTTTGCTTACTTAGTTTGATAGATCTTTGCTTATTTAGGTTGATAGATCTATGTCTTTCATTTTTTTTATTGTTTCGGCCACAATACCAGTTACTTTTGGTTGTTCTTTGATTTGCAAATCATTCAACTATGCAAAAATGGTCGACCCAAATTTATGAAAATTCACCTCTGTTCGGTCTCATTTTCTGCCCAAACAGTTGATCCATTTGTGAATCTGCCCACGTGTAGGGGTAAAAGTGCCTGTTTTCGAAGTGGGTTTTCAACCATTTGAGGTAATTCCTCAAGGTTTGATCACAATCCACCCCTAAAAATAGGTCCTCTACAAGTGCACGACCCATTTTTTTACTTTGTATGAGCATTTTAACTTTTTGGGCTTTCCTGTTTATTGCTATTTGGACTGTCAGTGCGGCCCAACTGCCACTTTCCAGTAGCCTATTTCTTTTTGCAAACAATTTTTGTAAATTGTAGGTTGATTTGGTTAGTTATTAATACATATGAATTTGTTTTAAGGCTTGAATAGATTACTGTAGGTTAAATTTCAGTTTTTAATAAGAATTGGAAATTAACACCTTGCCTAGCCCTTCCTCCTCTACCCATTCATCACCCTCCGGGGTATTATGGGATAAGATGAAGGGTGAAGCTCGTATAGTAATAGGAACTTCACTTGTGATTGCTTTATACCACTAAAAATGGGTGACTTGGAAGGTAGAGGGGGTGGTAGGCCCAATGTGGCCTCACGGGGTTCGCGTCCTCCCTGTTGACCAACCTTTTACTCGGAGAGTGACCTGAGGATCTATGGAAGGGCTTAGTCCCATTGTGTTGAGATTCCACCACTCTTTCCTGGTCGAAGAGGAATACAGGTGTAAGGAAGTCACCTAGTAAGTCTACCATAGTTCAGATTCATTAATGGCATGTTTCAAATTTTCTGTTCACAATTTACTAGTTTCATAACAATTTACCCATGTTGTAAGTTCTGTAACAAACCAGAAAATCTCTATGAAATATTCATAAACCATACAAGCATCCACCAAGTTAATAATAGAAAATAATAAAAAATACAATGGACATGTAGACAACCATATCAAATAAGATAACAAAACTTAGTTCATGACGCTTAGCCAACCAATAAAATCTATTAATTTACACTAATTCAAACACTTGCATTCTTTGAGGACATAAGTCGTTGACTGCCTTAACCATGGGAAGTACTTGTGCTCAGCCTTGAAACTCATTCTGAGGAGTACCACGGGAACCCCAAAGTAGCTGTGTTAGAATAATCAACCCATAGTTAGCTACCTTAGACATTAATTTAATTATTTTTGTCTTATTTTCCTAGTTTCATGATTCCACCTTATGCAAGTTGTCATTTACCTATCCATAGTGGTCAAACTTGCCTATTTTGACTCATGTAGTGCTTGGGAAACCTTAAGGAATCAATTATGCTTTATTCCTAGTCTCCTAGGCGCCCTTCTGCTTTTTCTGCTTTATTTCCTGCTTTTTCAGTGCTTTAAGGAAATTGGGAAAGTTTGACTAGGTGAGGTGAACTAGTTTTTTGTCCTCCAAATCCTCCACTCTTTTCTCCTATGAAAAGCATGTATGAGTTGTCATTCCATCACTCTTTATCTTGCCTAAGTTCTTTTGCCAATTCGTGAGCTCCATGACTGATTTGGAAACTACTTTATGCACCTATGGGGGAATTGCTTAATTTTAGTAAGCCTGATTTTGACTAGATTCGAATTGCCTCCTCATGCATTCGAATCCCTTATGTAATTATTTAATGCAGAAACCTATCATGTTATAGGGTTGGCTATTGTACACTGAGTTAATATAGTTTAGTGTTCAGCTCCATACTCAATCTCTTTTGTGAGTGATTTTGCATGTACAATTGATAATTGCTGTGAGTAAAATTAATCTATCACTGGGATTAATTTCCACATGGTATCAGAGCCATTGTAGATCAATTTCTCTCTTTCAAAATTGTTTTGCAAGTTTGACATCAGTGACTAGGAGCCTTCTACTAACAGCCGGGACAATTTCTGAGCTATGGATCAATATCAGAAGATCATCTTGACTCCCTTCAACTTCTTTGAATGGAAAGCAGAGATGGAGATACTGTTGAGAGAGAAAGGCCTCTACAGGGAGACTATGGCAACAGAAGCAGAGCCCAATGCAGCTGCAGAGAAGATAAAATGGCACAACAGGAGGGATGAGGCCTATGGTCTCTTATGTCAGAGTATTTCCAGAGACCTCCTTTTCCATCTTGATGGATTGACATCACCGAATGAAGTATGGGAGAAGCTTACTGATCTTTTTGGAAAGACAGATGAGATGAGGGGACATCAAATCGAAAATGAGATGATTTCCCTGAGTTCCAATAGCTTTGAATCACTGCAACTCTATTTCTCCAAGTTCAAAGCACTTGTTTTGCAGCTAAAACAATGTAGGATCGAAAAGAAGGATGATTAGCTGGTCTTGACCCTGACTATTCAGTGTTTGTTTCGACCTTCTATGCCACAAAGTTGACAGCTCTAACCTGGAAGATGCCTAGCCTTGTAGATTTCATGGAATCTCTCACACAAGAACAAGACAAGCTGGTGATGATGGGCACCATCAAACCATCCAAAGACCAAGCTTTGGTTGCTGGAGATTCGAAGGTGGATTCAAAAAGCAAAAAGAAAGCTAAAAAGCCACCTGAGCAAAAGAGAGACAAGAACAAGTCTCCGGAGGAGCCACAAGGTTCCAAGAAGAACTACCAGAAGAAGAAGAATAAAGGAGAAATGAGCAAGTGCGCATACTGCAATAAGGGAAATCACACTGAAAGCTCTTGTATGAAGACACAAATAGACATGCTGACCCAACTCCTGGAGAAGAATGGCATCTCCCTTCCAGACAGCTCAAAGAAGAGAGAAGGAGAATCAAGTTCAGAAGACAGAGAGAGAGTTCATGCATTGGTTGCTGGCACATCAAGCTCACCTAGTTTCAACATCGATTCTGGAGCTTCACGACACATGGTTTCGACCAAGGAGGCATTCTCCTCACTTGACATGTCGAACGGACCACCTATAGTACTGGGAGATGACTCTCTCACTGAAAGTTTGGGCAAATGGAGGATTGATCTTGATCATGGTCAGTTTAGCAATGTGTTGTATGTACCTGGTCTTGCCTCCAACCTCTTATCAGTGTATCAGATGACTCACACTGGGTCTCCAAAGAAGGTCATATTCTCCCCTGATGAAGTTGAGATCACAGAGATCTCAAGTGGTAAATTCATTGCAAAAGGAGTTGCAAATCATGCTCAAAAGGTATACATGTTCTCACACTTCCTACCCTACTCAAACCCCTCTGCTCTTCTGATTCATGCTAATGAGGCAAGCAAGCTTTGGCATGAAATATTTGGCCACCTAAATTACAAGTATATTTCTGATCTTAGTGAAAAAGAGATGGTCATAGGGTTTCCCAGATAAAATTTTCCAAAGGATTCTGCCAAGGTTGTATCCTAGGAAAACACCCAGAGCATAAATTTGAGAGAGCTAGTCATGAGAGAACCTCTGCACCCCTCGAACTAATCCATAGTGATGTTGCTGGCCCATTCCCTCATATTTCCATGATTTAGGCCAAATATGCATTGAATTTCATAGATGACTTTTCCAGGTATTGCTGGGTTTACTTCCTGAAACACAAGTCTGAAGTTTTTGGCCTCTTCAAAGTATTTAAGGCTTTGGTTGAAAACCAGTCTGGGAGGAAAATCAAGGTCCTCAGATCTGACAATGGTGGTGATTATGTCAAGTCTAAGTTTATTAATTATTGTGCAAATGCAGGTATTCATATGCAGCATTCTATCCCTTACACACCACAGCAGAATGGTGTTGCAGAGAGGAAGAACAGATCACTGAAGGAGATGGAAACATGCATGATGGAGGCCAAAAATTTGCCACCAAAGTACTAGGCCGAAGCTATAAACTGTGCAGACTATATCCAGAATAGGGTGCCTCATAAACAACTTGATGGTATGACTCCATTTGAAGCATGGAGTGGGCACAAGCCAGATGTGACCCATTTCAGGATTTTTGGCTCAAGGGCTTGGGCTAGAATTCCAATAGAAAAGAGGAAGCCTTTGCAGCCCCAAATCCAAGAGTGTCTATTTGTTGGGTAATTTGAAGATTCAAAAGGGTACAAGCTGATAAATTTGAGCACAAACAAATCCTTCATTGAAAGGTGTGTTCAGTTTCAAGAAGAACCCCTTGCAGCAGTGGAAGTTGGAGAAGCCTCTTCACCACCTGAACCTCTGAAAGTAATTGAAGAGTTTGTTGAACATGCTGATTCTGATATGTCTGATAGTGATGAGTTTATTGCAGATCCTAACATCCCTACAAGGCCAAAATGGGCATCTAAGACACTACATGCAGTAGGAGAGCTAGTTGGGGATCCCAATGACCCAAGGAGGACTATATCTCAATTTGAGAGTGGTTTGTGCATGAAGGATCCTATGTTTGCTGAGAAATGATATTTGATGGTGGAATCAGATCCTCAAACATATGAAGAAGCAGCAAGAGATCCAATATGGCAAGAAGCCATGAAGGAAGAGTTCATCTCACTCCAGAAGAGCAATAGATGGGAGCTAGTGGATCTTCCTCCAGGGAGGAAGTTAGTTTAGTGTAAGTGGGCCTACAAGACCAAATTTTCTGCTGATGGTTCACCTCTGAAGTACAAGGCCAGATTGGTAGCCAAGGGCTACTCATAGGTTCATGGCATAGATTACAATGAGACCTTTGCACCAGTGGCAAAGATGGACTCCATCAGGCTAGCCTTATCCATTGCAGCCTCAAAGCAATGGGAGGTACATCACATGGACGTAAAATGTGCCTTCCTGAATGGAGATCTCACTGAAGATATATATATGCAGCAGCCTCAAGGATTTGCTACTAACCCTTCTCTTGTGTGCAGGTTGAGAAAGTCATTGTATGGGCTAAAGCAAGCCCCCAGGGCTTGGTATGCCAAGATTGATAGCTTCTTGCTATCACTGAATTTTGTTCGGTGCAAATCAGATCCAAATGTCTATTTGAAGTTAATTAATGGTTAATTAATGATCATTGTGTTATATGTTGATGAACTTCTCATTACAGGAAGCTCAAAGGATGAGATTGCTTCCTTGAACGGTGCAATGAACCAAGCCTTCTCCATGACAGATTTGGAGCTCTTAAGCCGATTCTTGGGGCTTGAGATTGCTCAAACCAAAGCTGGAATCAAGGTGCATCAGTCCAAGTATTCCTTGGATTTTCTGAACAAATTCAGAATGAAGGACTGCAAACCAAGAAAGACTCATTTCCTTTCAGGAGTGAAGCTGGAAGAAGCTGATTCTTCACCTATGGTAAACAATACACTGTATAGGCAATTGATTGGATGTTTGTTGTATCTTACACATACTAGACCTGATATTTCTTATGAAGTAAGTGTGGCTTCTAGATACATGGATCAGCCTCATGAGATCCATTGGAAAGCAGCCAAAAGGATCCTTAACTTTGTTCAGGGAACAAGGACACATGGGATCTTCTACAAAGCAAAATCTGATCTTGATTTGATTGGATTTACTAACAGGGATTGGGCAGGTGATAGCACAGATAGAAATTCCACATCATGATATGTGTTCATGCTTGCAGAAGGGCCAATCATCTGGTCAAGTAATAAATAGAGTGCCATTGCACTCTCATCTATAGAAGCAAAGTACAGAGGAGTTGTTAATGCAGCAACTCAATGTTTATGGTTGCAGGGATTACTTGGAGAGTGTGGTTTCGAATCAGAGTACTCAACTACCATCTACTATGATAACCAGAGTACCATTCGAATCTGCAATGATCCAGTTCAGAAGCAGAGAACCAAACACATTGAGATCCATATGCACTACATCAGAGAGCTTGTGCATGATGGCACCATTCACCTACTCTTATGTTCATCTTTAGAACAAGTAGCTGATATCTTCACCAAAGAAATTTGTGAGAAGAACTTTAGCAATCTCAAATCACTACTGGGGATTATTGATCATGCTGTGAAGCATGAGTGAAGACAAGATTTCCAAATTTTTTTTTACAGTCCATGTTTAAGGGAGGATTTTCCCATGTGGTTTTTGCCTCTTTCCTTGGTTGTATGGACATGCAGTATGTAAAGGGTGACTAAGCCTTGTTGCTAGGCCCTATAATTTTCTGATAGATTACTCATAAGTCAGGCTTAAGGGGGGGTGTTAGAATAATCAACCCATAGTTAGCTACCTTAGACATTAATTTAATTATTTTTGTCTTATTTGCCTAGTCTCATGATTCCACCTTATGCAAGTTGTCATTTACCTATCCATAGTGGTCAAACTTGCCTATTTTGACTCATGTAGCACTTTGGAAACCTCAAGGAATCAATTTTGCTTTATTCCTGGTCTCCTAGGAGCCCTTCTGCTTTTTCCGCTTTATTGTCTCCTTTTTTAGTGCTTTAAGGCATGGGAAAGTTTGACTAGCTGAGGTGAACTAGTTTTTTGTCCTCCACATCCTCCACTCTTTTCTCCTATGAAAAGCATGTATGAGTTGTCATTCCATCACTCTTTAGCTTGCCTAAGTGCTTTTGCTAATTCGTGAGCTCCATGACTGATTTGGAAACTACTTTATGCACCTATGGGGGCATTGCTTAATTTTAGTAAGCCTGCTTTTGACTAGATTCGAATTGCCTCCTCATGCATTCAAATCCCTTATGTAATTATTTAATGCAGCAACCTATCATGTTACAGGGTTGGCTATTGTACACTGAGTTAATACATTTTAGTGTTCAACTCCATATTCAGTCTCTTTTGTGAGTGATTTTGCATGTACAATTGATAATTGCTGTGAGTAAAATTAATCTATCACTGGGCTTAATTTCCACAAGCTGGCTGCTGAGAGGAATTTCCAAGCAAAATGGGAAACGGCCCCTACCAATTGACTAGCACTTCCATGAGGAAAAATCCAAGCGTTGTCTCCTGGCAGTCTTGGTGGCCGAGTGACCGCCTAAAAGCCAATAGGAAGCCACTAAAACCGGGGTCCAAAATGTCACTACCAAATTTCACCAACTGATCCACCAACCAGACACAATTGATCCCCCATTCTCTTCCTCACACCTAAGAGGCGATCCACCACAGTTCGGGTCCTTGAACCAACACCGTCGAGACCATTCTCAACAACCCTCTACACCATCAGAAGGCCACACGGCCTCTGATTCAGACTCAGAATCATATCAATCTGAGCCAGATCTACACACTGCACCATCTAGCCCCATGGCTGGTGCACACCTAGACCCACTTTCTGGCTTGGTGATTGGCAGTGGACCCATGTCCATACCCCACACCACCACCAACACCTCTGTTGGTGGTCCTAGCACCATCATGCATACTGTCATAAGTCAGCTACCGCCACTCATGCTTACCAGTCGAACTGCCCCACCTATCATACCTGGGGGCAGTGACCCGTCCACTCAAACTGTCCCACTTAGCATGCTTGGGGGTAGAAACCCTTCCACCTACACTATCCCTCCTATCATACATGGGGGCAGTGGCCCTTCCACTCACACTGTGCTACTTACCATACTCGGGGGCAGTGGCCCGTCCACAACTGTGCCAAAACTACCCCTGGTCACGCAGGTACATTATGTTCCTAAAAACCCCACCACCATTGTTGGTCCGTGACACATCAAACTTGGGTCAAAACTGCCTTTCATGGCACGCCTCAACCTGCCTAACTTGGATAGGTTAACCAACGAACCCATCTGTCATTAAAATTTTTTGGCCTCCCATGCCAACCAAACTCCCCTTAGACATCCCCAAGTTTGAAGGGAAGGCAGGGGAGTTCCCCCAAAACCATATCATGACATTTCACCTATGGTGCCCATCAAACAACATCGTAGATTATTCGATCAAACTCAGACTATTTCAGCGCACCCTCACAGGTGCTGCAGCCAAGTGGTACATTGAGCTACCAAAATCCAAGTACCCAGACTTCAACTCTTTGGACTTTATGTTCTTGCAATATTTCCAACTCCCCGTCAGATATGAAGGAGTGGAAATCTTGCTATCTTGCCGCCAAAACACTGTGACCCACATCATCGACCACATCCATGAGTGGAGGCGACGTCGCAGCTTGTACAAGATCAAGCTTGATGATAGGATCTTCTTGGACTGGTTCTTGAGAACCTTGGTGCCACTTATAGCCAAGGACGTCGCCTCTGAACGTCCCCAAATAGAGGAAGAGGCCATCTTGAAGGCCCAACAATTTGGCCTCATTTACGCACAGTCAGGATACCATTATACCATCATTCCAGACGCTCCTCGTGTAGGCACCTCCTACTGGGACACGCCAGGGGCATCTCATGCCGTAGATGGCATCATGGGCTCTATTTCCCACCAAACACAACATCACCTGACACCACCCATGATGTCTCCACACCTGAGCAGCACCCCTAGTGTTGCCTACCCAAACCAATCTCCTGATTATCAAGAATGATATCTCAATCCGGAGCTACAACCTCTTATACACAACCTATGCCACAGCAGTAGGCCCATGCACCTTCCTAGCCAACACAACAACATTCAGGATAGATGATCGAATTTGTGGCACCGCCAGCCCCCCAAGTTTACTATGCACCACTAGCGCAAGCAACTCAAGCCCCCACCCCAGGCCCATCGACACCTCTAGGACAGGTGTTTGCTCAGCATAATCGTCCCAACCCACCTGCCCCCAACAACCAACAGGGACAAGGAAAAAACAACCAAGCTAGGAATCAGGGTAACAACCAACCCCAAAGAGGAAACCAACAGCTTAACCCCCCCCCCTGCAATTCCACCAACCCGCTAGTGAAAAATCCCCAACAACCCAATAAACCTTGACGGAACGCCCCATTACAGACCAACAAACCATGCGAGCTATGCAATGCTTATGGGCACTACAACCATGAATATCCTCTTATGGGACACGCAAAAAAACTCCTCCATGACGAAGCCCAGCAAGGCAACAATGCGGCTTCCCAAACACAGCAGAACCCAACACCATCGAGCCCTCCTCCCATGGTGCTCCAAAACCCGTTACCAATCTAAGGATTGGTAGCAACCGCACTCTTTCCCCAAACTGCTCCCGTAGCCCACCCTGTTCCACATCCCACGGAGATAGGAGTACAGCAACTGCTAGTAGTTACAGTGGAGGAGATCAACCTGCAGACTAGGCAGAACCAATACGGATCCACTACTGAAACCCTTGACACAGTAGCAGCATCCACATCCAACACTTCCAATGACCTCCCCCCACATGCTCACATCTCCCCTTTAGGCTCCTTTCCATCAACACTACTGCAAGAGCGAAAGTTAACTATAGTATCATCGATGACTTGTCCCAATCACCTATGGCCATGCCAGCTCTTGAAGTACTGAAAATGTGCCCAACACAACGAAAAGCCTTGCTATCCTCTCTTGGTTCCATAGACCCCTCCGACTCTAGATTAATCACATTTGATTTGGATCAAGGAGAACTAAGAATGCCATCGACCATCACCTTCTAGATCCCATTGTCAATTCGGAATTTGGTTGTGCACCAGTGCATCATTGATGAGAGGGCATCCACTTGCGTCATGTTAACCTTCGTTTGGAAGAAACTCAGGTCCCCCATCTTGCAGCTATCCACCACCACGTTGCGTGCCTATGATGGCCATTCCACCAGAGCCCAAGGCATCCTCCCGCATGTCCCCATCTCTTTAGGCAGGAAGACTATCCTAATTGACATAGAATTCGTCAACGCTTAGTTAGACTACAACCTTCTTTTAGGACATAGCTATATGTATGCGCTACGAGCTGTGGCATTTGCCATCTTCCGCCAAATGATGTTCCCTTACGATGGGAAAACCATGACTGTCGACCAGTTGACTGACCATGATCCACAAGCTCCAATAGCACTAGCTAATGCCATTCCCATTGTCGACACCACAATCAACAGCATCGCCACCCCTATCATGTTGAATGTAGGCCCAGGGTTGTTTTCCAACACCTCTATGATGGCTTCCTTCCCCTTAGTATCACCACCATCTTCGCCAAGTGATACTGCAGATTTGTGCATGCTGTCATCTAGCACTAATGCACCAAAACCCCATCCGCAGCCACAATACCATCAATATCCGCAACCTCATCCGCAGCCGCAATACCATCAGCAACCGCAACATCATGTGCAGCCACAACCACTAACTCATCCCCAAACGTACTCACCAAGGCACTACTTGGGTTCCTCCCCAGTCCACACAATTCCCTTTCTATTTCCTCCGCTTGGAATCATGAGTAAGTCAGTAATGGCCACCTTAAACCTACCCGAATTCACATTGGGGATTCCCATATGGTACCTCGATCCCCCAACCCAACTTCTGACACCCCAAGTCGTGTTAACACCTATTCAACCCATTGCGGTCGAATCACATCCCCCACCTTGCTCGCAAAATCCAACCACTGCGCTTGTTTCTATGATGCCCCACCCAAAAAGGGCCAAGGTAAAAAAATGAAAGAAACAATTGAACCCCAACATATCTCACCATGTGCCATGTGCGATGAACAAGGCCATATAGCTCAAAACTGTCCTGAAATTCCCATGATTCGCACACATTTAGATTCCATAGACACAACAGAGAACATCCGCGTGGTTGTCCTCCCAAGTGGGCCAATAGTAAAAAACAAGCCTTTGGGGACAAACCATGCATGCGCCCTTCGCAGATTGTATGGACATTACTCCCACCACTGTCAAGACTTGGTCGAGTTTCAGGCCACCCTTAGCCAACTTCGGAAACATTCCCTTGAATCTGAAGTCAATGCCATTAAGGAGATCCATCCTCTGGTTTCTTCCTCAACCACCACTACCATTTACATGATCTCTAGCTCCAGTAGTCCATCCATCTCCTCACCTATGGAAGATCCACCTAATCTATCCTGGCGCCATTGTCATGATGATGGAGAGATCTGTAAAACCACCGCTGATTTTACCCCATTCCCTTTCAACCATGGTGTGGAATCGGTTCTTCCCATCGAAGGCCAGATTTCGTCACCCACCTTGCCAATGACCTTTGTCTTGGTAAGGGAGCACATCTCTTCACTAAATCAAACGGTCGGCTCTTGAAGAATCCCCACAATGGGCTCCACCTCAAGAGATCCCATGCCTGATACCACCACCAGGAGTCACTTATAGCGTAGTTTTTATTTTTTTGTTTTGCATCATTTTTACCATGAGTCGGTGACCCCCTCTAATAGTTGTTTCACTTCTAGGTGCAATGAGTCCATTCTATAACTTTGTTGCATCATTTGCACATGGGTAGGTAGATCTTATCCCTTCCTCTGCGCCACTGGGATCCCACTGGACAATGCGGTCCCCCATATGCACATGCACACAGTATGTTGCGCGTATGATATAGCTACCACCATGCTAGCATACCGTCAGGTCCCCAGACCTGCCCTGAAGGTCGAGGCCTCTTTGTATCTCCCCATTACACAACGTTCCCGGGTCAATAAACAAACTTTAGATTGCCTCCCTCCTTGTTGATTCCTTGGGCCATTGCCCGGAGTCACATCAATTTGTGTGTCACCACATGAATCACATGTGTACGTTGAGCTAGATTTGTACACATAGGCCTCCATTCGGTCTTGTTTTCCCCCATGAACCGTTGCACTAGGGGCAACACCATTAGCTGCTACTCAGAGTCTTTCGGAGTCTGTTGGAGACATGCCTCACACCTTCGGGTTCGGTTTTTCATCCTCTGTCTTAAGATGAGACCATTGGCTCATAGTCAATAATCGATTTTCTGGCTTACTTTCTAATAGTTACCTTGATTTACGTGCCACTTTGCTATATAAATGTATTTGAACCTGTACTTGGATCATATGCTAGTGTCCAAAATTATACTTGCATCATACCTGTCCACCGCAACTTACGCCGAGTTCCGGACCATCTCCCGAAAGGCACATCAATTTGCATGCATCCATCATGCAATATCATATCACCCTCTCATTTTATTATTCTGAATATAACAGTCCAATCCTTCCACTCCAAGTTGGTACAGATCGTTCACGCGAGACTCTTCTGACCTCTGTCAAAGAACCTCCTCAATCTACGTTCCTCTACCACAACGATTCGCATGCCTCTGCCGTGATCTATCCCACACATGTATTGGTATGTTCAAGGGCCACCTGCTCCATTCATATTGCCTGGATAACATTCAGACCTCTGTCCATTGTCCTGAAAAAGGGGGGCGCGATCAGTGCCCCCCCCCCAATCAGTTGACCACACTAGAGTTTTCATTAATCTCTTTTCTCACTCCTAAAAGAATGAAAATATTGCCGAGCGTAGATGCTTCCTTTCTCGCTCATTAAAGTATAAGAAAGGGTGTCTACATCGTCTTGTTTATCTCCTTTTGTGGACTATGTAAACTACCATGTGAAAAGGACCACCTTACCACATTCAAGCCAAGACCGTTCCCCCTTGCATCCTTTTATGCTTTCTCGGGTAGAGGGGCCGAAATTTACGAAAAAAATCACCATGCATTTTCATTAAGCTCTTTTCCAGCCTTCTCATCAAGAAAAGATTGCCGAGCAAACTTGGTTTCGTTCATGCTCGTAAAATTATCTGAATGACTGTCCAATCAGTACAGGTTTAAGCTTTTCCGGCCTGATTGGACTACCAATGGTAAATAAGTCTCCCATCCCACAAAGGATGGGAGAGCTCTCCTATGTACACTTTTAACCTTTTTCAAGCACATGAAACTATCAAAGAAAAAGAGACCTCACTGGAGTCTTCTTCATGCTTTCAGACTCTTTAAAATTGAAAGCACCATTGGGCATTTACTTTCTTGTGCTAGCTAAAAATCCACAATATTGTACCATAACGGTGTCTTTAGAAACCACCCCACATGTAACAATTTGACAGCATTCCCACTTTGGATCACCTTTGTTCAGAGTATAATGCGATGAGTCTTCCTTGGATCCCATGAATACCAAAAGTTTCTACCTCCCCTAAGTATTTCCCATCCGCAGTTACATTCCAGGTATTACAGCTATGATCCCTCTCCTAGGAGTTAGTTTCATTTTCTGTGAGGTCATCCCTACTGTCATACTCTGAACAAAGGAAGTTTGAGTCCTCTGCACTCCCCCTGCCCCTGTTTCCCAATTCAGTGTCTCAGTTCCCAGATTGCCTCAAACCCTTGGTTATCTCCCTCGCGCTTCTTATCAAGGAAACACCATTGCCTTGGCCAGTTGCAGGTCTCCCTCTATCGATGACAACACACATATTCCAGAGGATAGACCCAGAGGTCCCTGTATCTTGGTTTCATTAACCTCATTGATGAGTTCCTTAGACCACTTGAGAGGAGTCCTTAGTGCCGCTTGGGATGGTTGTGTCTCACGTGCTCGACTCCAACCACATCATCGCACCATTGAGATTCATACAGGGTATTGGTCCATGCAATATTTAGTCGAAGACCCCAGATGTCACCTGACTCTAACACATTGATGAGTCTATTGAGGCACCCAAACAGGTTCATGTCCCTTTTGATTTTCGGGTTGCATTGGAGACAGTGTTCAGCAGCCCCAGCACTGCTTCTATATAGATTTATGATTGATGCAACATATTTGTACCACAGAGACTCTGACTCTCCATCAGTAAGTACCTACAGCTATGTACCATTCCAAATCCAGCAGGCCATCAGTCATGAAGATATAGCATTCCATGAGAATGCCATGGGTCCAATATAGCAGTTCTTCATATTAGTATTGTATTCAGCCTCTCATTGAGGCAATCACTATTGTAACAAAAGTTGTACATGATTGGCTCTTGTATTATAGAGCTTAGATCACATTATTCTTTTGACATCATTATGAGCATGGGGATTCCCACCTCATCCATATACATGTCACACATGATTTGTATCTCACGAATTGATGGGAACCATATTAATACAAAAACCAAAAGCCACCATGCCCCAACCCAGGAAGCATCACCTCTCCCTAGAAAATCCTATGATGTTCGTCGTCCATACGATGAGCTCCTACCCTCACACATTAGGGGGCAATCTGTTAACCCCAAAAATCCCTCGATGAGCTCTACATGACCTACATCACCCAAATACATCTATGTATGACCCTCATTTGACCCCCACACCCTTGCAAAGGCTCAAAAACATGAAAAGGGCTTAAAAATCCCTAAAAAGAGCCAAAATAGCTCTCATAGGGGCTAAAACCTCCATAAAGGAGCTAAAACCCCTCAAAAGATCTTAAAACCCCCAAAGGAGCTAAGAATTGGGAAAAGGGGGCTTAAAGCCTAAAAAGGGGGCTAAAGCCCTAACCAGGGGCTTAAAACCCTAAAATATCAAGAAAAAACTATAAATAGAGGGGTGGGGGTGACTCTCAAAACACTCATTCCCTACCTACCGTTACTCTGCCCATACGAGTGCCTTGAGGAGCCAACTCTCTCAAGCCATTCATCCCTCTCTCTCTTTTGCTCCATTAGCTACTTCCCTTGTGTATTGAGCTTAGCTCCACACCATTCAAACAAGTAAGGAGAGGCTTCTCCTTGAGATAGGGCATGGTGGCCCATCTTCCATTAAAAAGCTTAGGTATAATGAGATGCATGTTTTGTTCATTTTTATTTGCATCTTAGATGTATGTGTAGTTTATTTCTAACAGTAGATTGTAGGTTCTCCATTGATGATTAGTTGCAGGTTTATTTTTCTAATAGTTTGTTGCAGAGTTGCCATGGCTCAAAGCTAACCCTTCCTTGCAGGTTTTTCATTCACCAAAGAAACCCTACCCTTCCGTCCTATAGATGGAAGGTAGCTGTTTCTGCACGTAACTGGGGTTTTCCCCAAGCTACATGATCATTCTTTATCTCACCATTGAAGGTAGGAGGCCTTGCATTCTTAAACTCATCACATGAATGGTTTTGGTAATGCCTCTTCCTCTCATTCCTATGAGAAGAATAATTTGAACCACTAGTGGATCTTTAAGAGTCATATGATCTACTAGGAGATCTCTTTCTCCTTCTAGCAATGCTCTTACTACCTTCTGGTCTTATTGTCTGGTCCCCAGAGTTCATCCACCTCTGAATGTCTATCAAACTTTGCAACATGGCTACATTCAGCTGATTCTACTCCTCTTGAGCCTTAACCAGCCTTTCATTATATTCCCTGTAACTTTGCATCTCCACCCTTAGGCTTCTCATGGTGGCTGCAGAATCCAGGGGAGTATATTGAAACCTCCTCCCATTAGACTCAGTCTTAGAATTTCTGACTCGGACATTCCCCCCCATGGCATCTTCCTCGTGCTCATAGGGTTCCTGTGAATCATTCATGCCATAGGTTCTCATCGCTGAGCGAATAACCCAATTTTCCAATAAGCACTATGACTCTGCAAAATGTGTTATCAAACACCATTTTTTAGCTACATAGCAATTCAAAATTAAAAACAATTTACTTACTGTCACCTGGCCCATCAAGGTCCAATGCTGCAACCAACAGCTCTGTTAACTGTTTAACTCGGCCCCTTTAGGCCCAACAATGTAGCCGTAGCTCTGATACCACTCTATAGTGCACTGTAATGTTGGTATCATAGGGTACTCTTATCTCTTTTAACTGCTCATTCTGGCCCATCCAGGCCCAATGCTACAACCCGCAGCTCTGATACCACTCTGTCACGTCCCCATGCCTTGATTACCATGCGGAATTGAAAATTTCTTAAAGAACCTTTATTCTTATTTTAAACCCCAGGCATGGCCATGAAAAATCTCTTTGACATTCATGCTCTGACCAAACTGTCACATCCCCTCATGTCCGCTAGATAGAGATAGAGCGACCAATTCTACTACCTAATCAATGCAAAAGCATCCAGTGATCAATTTGAAGATATACGAAGAAAGATCTTAGAGGAGATCAAACAACGGAGAAAGATCATGACAAAAATCGACGGTCATCAGTTGTTCCACATCTGGAGACAGATCAACGACTGAAAATAAACCTGCAAGAATCAACAATGTGGAAAGCTTGAATTTGAGGAAAGAGAGATCTCTGAAGCCGCATCCTGAATCCCGCAAATTGCTGAAAGGAGAGTTGCAGAAGGAAAACTGCGGAAAACATAATTCACCGAAGGACATTTTTGCATCTGGTATCCTGCAAGTTGCGGAAAGGAGAATTGCGGAAAGAGATTCGTGGGAACAAAATTTAGCAGAAGGGCGTTCCCGCATTCCGCATCCCGCCTACGGAATAGACCATTGTGGAAGTAGATTTCTGTCTGGAAATTCGATCTGCTAATCAAATTCTGGGATAGATTTGTCCATTCAGGCCATCACCAATACGACAATCTAAGCCCTAAAACTTAGTTTAGAAATGCATTGAAAAAGCATACATAGATGTATATAATTGCAGTTATATATAATGAAACAATTCATCAATTCAACACATTACCATGTTCATCATATTTCATCAAGTAATGACAAATGTAGAGATTAACACATAGATACGTATCTTGAAAATAACTTATTCTACAACCAGCTACATCGCTGCAATGTTCCACCCAACCATAGGCCAGTGCGCTCATCAATATCTCAACAGCACTACCACACCCGAGCTGGTCATGATTCCCACAAGGAATAAGGGAACACTAGTAGACTCATACATAGCCAAGGATACAAAAAAACTTAGCCAAGCCAACAAAGTTAGGTTTATCAGGATGTAAAGGAGAACAAGCCAAGTAGATGGGTTTCATAGGCTACTCAACCAAGCCATCTCACTTCTAGGTTTCACAGGCTACTCAGCCAAGCCAGCTAACATTTGGGTTTATCAGACTACACACAGTCAAGCCAACACTTACATAAAGGACCAGCCAAGCCAACAGATAGGTTTATCAGCCTATTATACAATCCATCCTGCAAGTTGGGTTTATCAGGATGTCCAATCGAGTTTCACACAAGGCCAAACACAACAAGATACAGCCAAGCCAACATATGGGTTTATCAGGCTACTAGCCAATCCATCCTGCAAGTTGGGTTTATCAGGATACTAAGGAAATGGGCGGGAAGAACTGCTAAGCTAGTGATCCCATCCACAAATCTAAGGACACCATCATAAGACCTATCTAGCTTGGCATCCATGTTCCCTGCACACCCAACACAAGGAAGTGTCCCCTTCTTCGTTCCATAGTCCCTTAGGCTACACCTTCCCTTCCAATTCTCTTCAGGATATGTATAGCAAATTTACCAACCACTCTTGTCTTATTGTGAGGTTCCCCACTAGGTTTATCAAGCACATTCTACATCTCTCCCACTCGTAAGTCTTGTATATTGTTCATACCAAAACAAGGGTGCACAACACAGGATTCACTTTGATAAACATGTGATAAGGTCTCATAACACTCTGCAGTTCAGTATAATGCTACAACACAACAACCAGGGTCTTGGCAAAAGGGAAAACACTTGCATAAATGCGTAGCAACACATACTAGCTCTTGTTGTGTCTGTCTAATTGGGAAGAATGACCAACACATGAGTGAATCCTCCTAAGTTCCCCCAACCTCCCCTGTGAATGAAGGTGGATCATCTGAACATCCCGCGGCTCTCCCCAAAAATGTGAGGGAAGATGAAAAACGTTAATGCATGAGGGAATGGGCGTACGTATTTTTGGGTGTTTTCTTTCCCATGGGGTCAAAACACATTCTTCCAAAATGGGTGCTCTTCCCAATTCGAATTTTTCCCATACTCTTCCCATCCCATGCAATAACTACCTCAACCAAATTCTGGCAGAAATAAATGGTTGGGGAGAAAGACAAGTAAAGGGTAGTTGACAATTTTGATGGGTTTTCCCCATTGGCTCAAGGTTAAACACCCCCCACTATCCTTAGGAAAATCATGCCCCCATCTCATTATTCATTGCATTGACATAGCTGGTTGTGGGTTTTTCATTAAATTGCATATTGACATGATGTTTACAAACATGCTTAACTTAGCACATGAACCATAGGCATCAACCATGTTCGCCTATACACCAAACATTAATCAATAAAAGGGCCTTGGTCTTGAGCTCCTTGTCATGATTCCATATAATATTTACATCATATACACTTAATGAAAACAGGGTCAAAACTGGGGTGTTGCACATTCGATCACATTCAAGGATGGACCTATATGGAAGTCCTTTCCCTAGATACATTTCTACAGAATCTCTTAGAACTAGGGAAAAATCTACGTTTTTCCTTTTGTGAAAATTGATAAACTTTCCCAAAGACTTTGTCCATTTTATTGATGACCTCATCTCCTTAGAGGTCAATTTGAAAATTTGGAATTATTACCTAGACATTCACTCATGAGATTGTTATGGATTTCAGATTGAATTCTAGGAAGCAAAGAGTTAGGAAGACACAATCTCTATCCCAGAACCAAGACCCCCCTTCCATTTCTCTATTCCTATGTTTAATTTATTTAAAATGAACCACAAGAAACCTTTGACACAAAAATATCACTGAGACATTTGTTTCCCATTTTCCATTACTCCAGTGTATAAGAGCACCACAACTTGGCCAGTTTGTTGAAATGACAAATCAAAGTGCCTTCTTTAAATCTTTTCATATTGTCACAAAGTT
>LPNX010041863.1:47999-61786 GCA_001517045.1 Pseudotsuga menziesii
AGAATTATGTTTGAGAGAATATTGTGCCGTAATCCTTACACTCTATTAGTGACTTAGTTGTAGTCTCTCATTTTGTGTAGGTTCCTTTTAAAGAAAGACCTCTTTATATAGATTGTAATTTGTATCCATATCCATGTGGACTTGCTCCCATATTTCAATTGTATGTTTTCATACAATATATAGCTACAACCTAGAATTTTTATTTTGAAATATAAACAACTAAATTCATAAATACAATCATTGATGCCCATCATGTGGGACTTGTACTACTTTCTAGGATAACAACTAAAACTGAAACTGAAACTCAGACACAATGTTCAGATTCCAGAGAACCTATACAAATTAAATGAATTCCATGATTCCTTATACCATCCCCTTTGCTGTGAAAAGGTGTATATATAAAATGACATCTATAGTATCCAAATTAAAACTTATGCAAAATTTCAGCTTGTTAGGAACTTCACACATATCTGGAAAAAAATTGGTAAACTCAAATCTCTATCTATGGGCATGCATGTTTGAATATGGCAGCGGGTGGACATGAGCTAGTCCAAAAGTGTTAGAGCTTGCTTGTTGGAGTTGACTCCCAAGCCATCTTTTGAAACCTCTAAATATCTCCCACTTATAGTTGAATTTATCATGTGTTTTAGCTTTTTATTCAGCTGTGAAAAATTCATTAATTGAGCTATTGATTTTGCTTTAAAAACCATCATTCATCAGGGAATTATGTGTGTGTACTGAACCCAAATCATACATGTTGGATAACTTTACAAACGCACACAGTGTTACACATGAGGAGGACATACCATTAACAAGGGAAGCCAGTTGCTTCCAGTGTGTGTGGTGAACTACATCTTCCTTCTATATTTACACTCGCTATCATTGAGTGAAGATGCTGCCACAATATAGTATAGTGTTCAATAGAGAAGATTCACAAATTTGTTGAAGGGAGTGGCTAAGAAAAATATGATATTTCTGTTGTAGAAGTCGCTGAAGGAGAAACGCGTGTTACAGTGCATGTGGGAAGTAGCTATTTCTGTTGGGCGTGTTATGGAGTTATATATTGTGTTATAGATATTCATTTGAATTAAATCTTGATTCTGTTGCCACTTTCGCTTATGTGAGGTCTGATATCTACCAAATCAACTCAATATTATCTACTGAAAGGAATCTACATCAGTTTATATTTGTTCATTGAAGTATGCACATTTTGTGGAGTACCAAGGAGAAAGTTGAAGTCATGGAGAACACTTTTTTCCATTGATGTTAGTGCATCGAATTTTCCAGGCATGTATTCACCTTATTTTTTAGTAAAATCCAGATCTGGAAATTTGGCATTAAAAGTCCGATTTATGCTTTTTTATTACTATAGCATTTTATTTTGCAAGCTTAAATGTTGTGGATGGTAAATGTTACATAGGATATAAGAACTTCCTTCTAAACCATCTAAGGACAATCATCATGAGGATTGAAAAACTACTGCTACATTCAACAATATACACTACAATTGTTTGTCAAAGTCATTGACCAAATTACTTATAGTCCATTACAACCTAGTGTATGCAAAGTGTTTGTAAAAACATATACTCGATCTCTACATTGAATGAGGAAGAGATAAGAATTATAGAGAGGGTGTACTCTACAACATAGATATATCCACAGAGTTAAGAGTAATTGCATGAATCCTGAAACCCTTCCAGACCACTTAAACAATCAGTGCGATAAGATGGCAATGTGAACATAGCAGTACATTCATTAGAAGAAAATTATCCAAACTTGTTGGATAAATGCCTTTGGTTATACTCTGGTCAGATAAGCTTATATGTGGTCTCTAGCATGTCAATTTTGTCACCTTGGTCTTCAAAATATAGGATTTGGTTTTTATTTTACAAGTAGATGCAGGTTTTGGTTTATGGATTTCATTTTTTTATTGCTTCTTTTGCAGTGGTTTCTATGTTGCTATTGGCATTCAGGAATTCACCTCTGAGTTGAAAAATAAGTTGTTAGCCAAATGTCGAGGAAAGGCTAAAACTGACTTTACTCGAGCAGTGAAAGAGATATGTGAGGAGTATGATGATAAAGGTACAGAGAAAGAGGACTTTATGCCAAAGATTGATGATGGGAAATCCAGATCATGTATTCATGAAAGCTTAAAGAATTCTGCAAAGAAAGTATTGTTTATAAAAAATGATAAAATCCAAGAAGCAACTAATGAGTGATATTAAGAGGGAATTACATAGGCAGGAAAACTGGAAAAAGACACATGGGGTAGGTGAGAATAAGAAAATAACTACTACATCCCTAATATCATCTGATAAGAAAGAAATGAAGATGCTCAATTCAGTTCAGGTTGGGCTTAAAAAGCATAGTTCATTATCAACGTCTAAATCCAACAATATGATGTCCATACTAGAGATAAAGAATCCTACAAGCCATTTTGAGGACCATTTGAGGTTTGATGTTGCTGGTGTAGTGCCTACAAGAAATTTTGAGAACCATTTGAGGTATGATGTTTCTGGTTTAGTATCTTTAATAATTGAGCCATAGTTGAAGACAACAAAGAGATATTTTAAAAGGTCATCAAAGAGTGAAAGAAATATTAATAATGATGGAGAAAATATTTTGAATTTTTCTTCTTATCATGAGGAAATTAGGATACAATCACCAGATACATGCATTTATTTAGAGAAGACCTTGAGTGAAAAGCAGTTTGGTCAGAAAAGGAAAAGCATGGAAAAAGAAATTAGAGGCTCTTGATTAGTGCCTGAAAGTGAGTTCCTAGATCGTAGAAAAATAGTGACATATAACATTGTCAACAATTTTGAATCTTTTAAACATGGAAGCACTTAAAAGAGCATTCAGGTTTCAAACTGTAAAGAAAATTTTAAGGGTGAAAAATATTCACGAAAATTCTATTCCTAATGTCAAACATCATGTGATTTCTACATTTGTGACTAAATACAATAAAGTTAGGGTAGTTCCAAACACTTATTTGCATCAGAATTCCATTCTGAATAAGAAAAGAAATATCTTGAAGAAACATAATTCAGGGTTCTCAACTCTACCAGAGAGATCAGATAATCAAATAAAGATAAATATTTGCACGAAGGAAGAAAATGTTCTTGAAGTATTATCTAGAGTAGATCATCGAAAGAAAAAGACACATATCAAGTAAAGGAAACATAAACTTAAATTTGATGAACATTTGCATTTGACAAAAAGGGCAAGAATTGAATTTGAAGATGAAATCAAGAAAATTGTAGAAGGCTCGAATAAAGGAGGCATAACAAGTGCCATTGACAATAATGGAGAATATATGGCATTAGATAATTATTGTGTGTTAAATGAATTCCATTTGAGAACTAATAATATATTAAGTTCTAACAGTCTTGAAACTGAAGGTGATTTTCCACATGGGCAGATGTCTTCAATTTTCATGGAAAGGCCTATGTGTTTGAACTTTGCCACCAAAGTCTAATAAATATCATTTGAGAAGTAGCCTACTGAGTGATGAAGCTACACTGCTTCCCTCTAAACGATGTCGCCGGGATTAGGAAGCTATGTTTTCATGTGTTACAGAGGCTACAAATGCTTTAGTGGAGCCATTGGCAATTGGTGTGACTGGATATGATGATGCATACAAGATTTATGCAAATGAAAAATCTTATACTAAATGCTTTGAGAATGACAAGAAGTCAGTTAAGGAAAATGAGGAATGTGTCAAAGTAGACACATTGATCCAAAAAGAAGCAACATAAACATGAGGTAGTAAGAAACATGTGGAAACTACTCCGAAGCAGCAGACTTCTTTTACCAATATCACACTTTTTGTACAAACATTGACAAGAGTTTGAGTGCCTTGTGGGGTAAGATTGTAGCAGAAATTATGATGCAAAATTGGGATATTTCCCTTGAAAATCCTATATTTAAATATGTAGCAAGTTTTTGCATTATAGATGCTAAAATTTGGAATACTAAAGAACACTGGTAAACAGGCATCTATGTTAAGGGGATAGTTCCACCTGTTGTGCCTTTTTATCTAGGGTAATTGGGTTTTGTGAGACCCTTCCGTATCCTAACATTTTGTTTATGTTTGAATCCATGCTCTTGGGGAATAGGATTTTATTCCATACATTTATAGCAAGCTTTTCTTTCTTTTTACATGTTTTTTTTGTATCCTATTTATAACTTAGATCTCGTTAACTCCTAAAGGTTAAGGATAAATTTATATTGTCATGTTTTCTTTGTTAAGTTGTACTTTCTGTTATGTTAATAGTTCAATGTGATATTATTTAGGCATCATTACCAGTACAACAACAAATATTATTTTCTATTTTCATGGTTCACTAGTTATGTATGTGCATGATTTCATATTTGTTGAGAAAAACAACCCTACAAAAGGGTGCAAATGTAAACGAATTATTTACATCAAATGCTTGATTGCAATAGACTGATTCTTTCATCTTGTATAATTGCAACTAAGGAGCTAAGGTGATTTTCCTACAATCAATTCCATCTAATGTGGACTTCATAGGCTTCCAATACCTTTCATCCATTTGTTGTAAATACCAATATTTTCTCCATTGCATCATCGTTTGATAGTAACTTATATCAAGATAAAAGTATTAAATTAAGTGAGGGGAAGAATCTATAAGATTGCCAGTTAAGAAATCCAATTTGAATTTTAAAATATGATACTACACTAGAGTGTAATTCACCCCAGGAATTGTATTTTAGGTTATAGTTTTCTCAATTTTGTCAAGTCTTAGTAGTTTTCATAGTTCAATAAAGTGATATCTTTTCACAAAGGGTGGACAATAGTGAACTTTATCTATTTAAAATGTATTTTTCTAGTAGAATTTCAGGAGTGAAAGTGCAATGGAAATTCATATTATCAATTACTGGCTTGAGCGCAGATACCGGTGTGATCAATTACTGGCTTGAGACCAGATATCGGCTTAATCAATTACTGGCTTGAGAGCAGATACCAGCTTGATCAATGTGCTTTCTAAAGCCTGTTTTTTTTTAAACAACCTCAGGCCACCGTATTTTTTATGCCTAGGCAATCTACAGGCTGTCGGAATTCCAACACCTAGGACATGAAATCCAACGAAGAGTTAGTAGAAACGACAGATTCTAGGTGTCAGATTGAAGTGATATCCGTCAATTATTCAACATCTCATAGTCAGAATTTAGATGCCTAATTCAAGTTAAAAATTCCCAATTTATGATGATATGCTGTCGAAATATCGACGGAGTTTGGAATGGTGTCGAATAACCGATGAATTCCCACTGACGCCAAAAAAAAATGTTGTCATCGAATAATAGACATGTGTCAGTCAAATTTCAGACATCAAAGTTGTCAGATTTCGAGTTCAAATTTACTTGTGGAAAATGCACAGAGTAGAGTCGTACTAAATTTATACACACTCTAACATTATGTAGAATAAATTTGGATGTAGAGTTTACCATATTCTTTCTTATCAGCTATGTTGTAACCTAGGATAAATCATAAGTAACAATTTTTTTTACTTATGGATTTTGGAGTTGTTACATGTGGTATCAGAGCAGGTTTCCAAAAAATGGTCTTGGCGTTGGCTCAACTCGCATACAAAATAGGAAGAAAAAAATAATGACTATGTTCAAAAAAAAAAATTGTTCGGAAATACAAATTTTTATTTTGCAAGAAATGGAAGGAGTAGATGCATCTGTTGAGGATTTATCACATCATAATAATCAAGATAATATATATGCAGAACTAAATAATCAACCATCTGAATTACTTCAAACTGTAAAATACTTAAAATATAAATTACAAATGGTAAAGCAAGATAATAAACGATTCCAAAGAGCACATGAAGAATTGAATCAAATATTGCTAGATAAATTACATAACAAAGGAAAGGATAAAATAAAAGAACATGAATATGAATCTGGAACTATATCCTACAAGCATAAAGGTAAGAATTTAAAATTTTATGATAATGAAATTAATTCCTATTCAAGAATTAAGGTTAGGTCACACAAAGAAAAACATAAATATTCCAGTGAAAGTAGTGATACCGACAGTAGTCCTAAAAAGAGAACATATAAACCTTATGAAGAAATTTAAGGAGAGTTTAAGAAGATAAAACCCCCTATGTTTAATGGTTAGGTGGAAAAGGGTGAAGAAGCCGAGGCGTGACTATTAGGTATGAAAACATATTTTCCTCTGATATTGTAACTACTCCTTAGTCATTGGTACTCGTCCACAATGTTGATTTCAAGGGTAGTCGGAGTAATATTACTAAGACCATTCTGGTCGATATATCAGTGAAGTCAAGAGTTGTAGAGAATATTCATGTAGGCCAAAATTCTTCTCCTTCATAAGTTAGGTCTTATACGTCCCTATTTAAGGAATTCAAAGACATTTTTCCTTGGACACACAAGGAAATGCCAAGGACTTACCCGTATGCCAAGCTGGTCCGTTAAAAGTTACATCAAGTTCATCCATAGAAAGCGACATCCATTAAGGAAGAAATTGAGAAACTTCTCAATGCTAGGTTCATTTATCCTGTACCATTGACAGAGTGGGTTTCTAATACTGTCCCTGTGAACAAAAAGCAGGGAACAATTAGTGTTTGCATCGATTTCTGAGACCTCGATTGGGCTTGTACTAAGGACAATTTCCCTATTCCTTTCATTGATCAAATCATCTATAACTGTGCCGAAAGCATCATCTCTTTATTCATGGATGGTTTTTATGGATATAATCAGATAAAGATACTCCCTTCTGATCAACATAAAATGGCCTTAATTTTCCCATGAGGGACCTTTTCCTATAGGAAGTTTCCTTTTGGATTAAAGAACGCTAGGGCTACTTTTCAATGCGTTATGTCCTACAATTTCCATGACATCAAACATATCATGGAAAATTACCTCGATGATCCGCATGCACACACATAGCAGTAGGATCACCATGTTGACCACCTGAGAGCCATTTTTCTCAGATTTTGCCATTACAGCATTCAATTAAATCCACACAAATGTATTTTTTTGTGTCGATACTGGTGGAATGCTTGGCTTCATCATTTCCAAGGATCTCATCCATATAGACCCACTTAATATTGAAGCTATATTGTCCCTACCCCCGCCTACGAATGTTACTGAACTTCAAAGTTTGCAAGGGAAGGCAAACTTTTTGCATCGTTTCGTCTATAAATATGTTGATAAAACCCAATGTTTCATGTGTTTGTTTAAAAAGGGTACACCCTTTGTTTGGGATGACCTTTCACAACATGCATTCTAAATTCTCAAACATGCCATCATGAATGCATCGGTCTTGCAACCACCCGATTATACCAAGGATTATTCCTTGTATGTTGTTGTGTCATTGACTACCATCGACATAGTACTAGTTAAAACAAATGTACATGACCCAGAACATGTGATTTATTACCTAAGTAAGAGTCTTCTTGACTCTGAAACCCATTACTCGCATATGGAGAAGTTATTTCTAGCCACGGTCATCACGCTCTAGATATTTCTTCACTACATTTTGCTTCATACAGCCATGATATATGCATATTCCAACCCCATGTATTACATCTTGACTTGTCAAGTGCTTGGGGGGAAATACTCTCGCTGGATTATTAAACCTCCATGAGTTTGAGTTAGAATTTGTAAAATCCAGTTCCAAGAAGTCTCTCATCTTCACGAAGCTCATGTGTGACCTTCCCTGTATCACTGAGGATATGAATCCCTTGCATTCGTTTCCTGATGAATCCATGTTCCTCATCAGTATGAATGACCCTTGGTATGGAGATATGATTTTATATCTCCAGACTTAATGTTTTTAGCCGCATGTAACCCGTGACGAACATCATCGTATTCGTGATCATTCCAAGTACTACCTCATCATCAATGATACTTTGTACCATGTTGTCATTGATGCAATCTTGTGACGTTTCTTAACTCTTGACGAGGCTGAGATGGCATTGAATGACTGCCACTCCAAAGCATATGGAGACCATCTTTTTGGCATGGATACTTCCCAGAAAAGTTTACACGGTGGGTACTTTTGGCCCTCAATATTCAAAGATTGCATGTTGTCCATGAAAAAATGCCCACCCTGTCATCTTTTCCAATCCAAAAAGTGCACCAACCTAATCCTTTACATCCTATCACCATTGTTGGCTTGTTTTCCAAATGGGGCATCGATTTCATGCAATGTAATCCTACCTCAGTTGAGGGGCATGGTTTCATCATCGTAGTTGTGGACTAATTTAGATTAAAGTAGGTTGAGGCAATGGCTACATGTGCCGAAAATGGAAAAATTGTTTCCCTATTCCTTTTCAATCACATCATCGTTGGATTTGGAATCCCTCAAGCTATTCTGACTAAGTACCAAACTAGGTTTTAGTCATGATAATTCTACACCCTACTACCCGTAAGCCAATGGCCAAGTTCAAGCCATAAACAAAGTGTTGAAAACCATGCTTCAACGAATGGTATGGCATGCCAAATCTAGTTGGCACTTATAATTTTTTTTGCATTATGTGCTTATCGGACTACCATAAAAACATCTACCAGCTTCACCCTGTTTCAACTGGTGTACGTACTAGAAGCTAATCTTTCGATTGAATGTAAAATTCCTTCTCTAAAACATGTCGTAGAACTACTTCCTAACACCACTCTAGAGAAATAAAGGTTCTTGTACTTGAACAAGATGGATGGAACTCGTTGAGATGCTTCAACCTCACCTCTTCAACTAAGGTGACCTGGTCTTGACATATGACCAGAAGCACGATAAGTTGGGGGGTGGAAAATTGGAAACCATGTGGCATGGACCCTATGTTTTTAGTCACGTCTTAGAGAAAAGAGAATAAGGAATTATAGACTATGATGGGATATCACTAGGTGAGCCCTGAAACAAGATTTACCTTAAGAAATACTATGCCTAGGTCATCTAGCATAGGCCTTCTGTATATCATGTTTATAGAGTGTTGCATGTAGTTTGAAGTATGAATTTGGTGTGAATGTAATATGTATCTTAACTAATCCTGTTTATATAATGTTTTGTTAAAATGAACATATGATTGCTTATTTCGGTTTTGCAGATGGTGCTAGCCATTATACTAGAAACCTCACATCAACAGCATGGGTATTGTATTCCCATACCAATGATCTGGTGAGCTCAGGAGGAACTTGTTTGAGTCCCTCTACGAACAAGCTTGCAAAGTACCATGCAGATATTGGTTTGTTGACTGAATATGTTTCTATTAATGTCATTCAAATTAGGGTCTATCTAGATTCAAAGTTAGTTGTTCATCAATTAAACTAGGTCTACACTATTTGGAACCCCTTACTCCTTCATATGTTTCGAAGAGTTCGTATTTTGGAGAGGTCATTGAGCATGTTTCCTACAATCACATCCCAAGACATTTAAACATGATAGCTGATTCAGTGGCAAATTATGTATTGGATTGGTATTTGGCTCATACTTGAAATTCATTTTAAATTTTGATCACATGTATAAAATCACATAAACACATAAGTAGTTGTTCATGCACATAACACAACATGAACACACATATCTATAAATTTTTATATTTATATAAACTAGTACTGAGATATAAACTGGATCCATAAGCTTCTAATATACCCAAAAGTCTAGAACCATCGATTTTCTAGTACAATGAAAAGGTCAAAATCTGAAGCTTCGAAGCTTTTAGTTTCAATACAATACAAAAACGAAGAAGTCTCTCTGGAATAATCCATGTTCTCATGATAGAACATCACGACATGAGCCACTCAGCGGAGTAACCTCCTGAAACATCTCGACACTCCTGTAGTATGGCGTTGATAATGCCTAGGAAGGTCGTCAATGGAAATGTCTGGAAGTCCCATGGTTAATATCTGGAGTTTATCTTCAATCTCTTGAAGTTACTCTTCTTCCTTAACATTCCTCATGGACATATCCCTGACCACACCCTGCCTCTTGATGGGTGAGGCCCATGTAGGTCTCGACGGACCTATGTCTGCAAAATTGCAAGGTATGTCTTAGTATCAACACAAAAATAAAAAAAACATGAGATATAACATAAAAACAAAAATATTATGTGGTAGTATTTTTCTCACCTCGATCATACCACTACTCACCCTTCTGCAAGGGAAGATCAGGGTCACCCCTGAAATCATCCCTCGCTTAGGCATATTCCTCAACCATCATCAATTGGCCTTGTAGCCAATGGAAGAAAATAACACCATAGGTCACGGTGGGTCCTCCCCCACCTCCATGGAAGGCCATAGCCTCTACCCACTATAGTATCCATCCTGTTAAGGGGCATTTGTGGGCATAGTAAGGGTACCCTCTCTAGAAAGAAAGGTACCACCAGCGCTCCATAACCAAATATCTTGAGATCTCCTCGTCTTGATTTGGTAAGTGATATTTGAGACTAACTAGTAATACTTCACTCCAATTGAAAACAATCGAAGCCATGCACTTCAACGCATTAAACATATGTGCACGGGTACTCTGGTGTGGATCTCGACAACCAACTACCTTCTGTATCATGAAGTCCACAATTCTCAAAGGTCGTTCTACAATATATATAAATTTTACCCCCTTGGGGTCTTGTCCTGACGACATAATAATCATCTATGAGGTCATCAACGGACATCTCCCCGTCACGAAGACCTGTAAGTGATACTGGACTTCCCCTTCGAGACAATCCAGTAAGAAAGTAGATGTCTTCAACATCTATGGTCAGAATGTGAGTCCCAACATGAAAGTGTTGCTGGTCGAGATCCCACATCTGAATTAGATGCTCTAATAAACTCACATGGGCTCTCATTCTCGACACCCATAAATACCTTAAGATCCCACATTCTCTTAGGGCCCTTACAGTCACAAGATAATTAGTAGCTTGTGTGTCATTTAACTCATGCTATCGTTCTTTCCAAATAACCATCTTGTCGGTCCAAATCTCATGGAGAATCCAGAAGGAATTCATTAGAACCCTTACATTGAAATTTTTTTCCAAATATCATGTTAAATTTTGAGTTTTGGGAGCCCGCGACCGTCAATGCTCTTTCCCTTAGGGAATAGAGTGACAATGTTGTATCCCTTGGGAACACAGAGAACCATTGACGCTCTTTCCCTCACTCTAAGAACACTCTTTCCCTTTGAAAAATAACCCCAAAACACTAAAAAACACCAAGAAACTAAACTTTGCAACCATGAAAGGAAAGGGTAAGGTCTTAGCTCTTACATGCTTCTAACCATTCGACGAATGGATGCCTATATTTCTTGGAATCTCCTTTGCAAATTGCCTCTTGAACACCAATTTTACCCTATTTTGCTATGGTGAATAACACAATGGTAAAAAAGATATACTATTTCACTATTTATGTTAACTTTTTATTTTCTATTATAAATAATTAGTGAATTATTAAAATATTCTAGGTTTTCATTGTGTTTTTTCTATAGTTTTCATAATAAAAGTGTTCTAACATAGTTTTTTAGGATTTTAGGGCATAGCGAGGCATTTTTGGTTACGATCAAGTTTCTTTTGTCTTTTTCACACTCTAGCTCAAGTTGAAAAAGTACCAAGAACCTTTCATACCCTCAGCGTACTTTTTAAAAATATAGTGAAAAGGTAGCAAGTGTGCATTTATTGCTTTTTTCAGACTCGTTAAAATGGATTACAAAAAAGGAAAAACTCTAGAGAGTCACCGTTAAGCTCTTTCAGGCTCTTTAAACAAAATAATATTGCCAAGCAAACTTGATTCTTTCACGCTTGTAAAAGTATTTGAAATATCATCTAGTCAGTGATAGTTGACCCCTTTTTCGGACCAATCATACACACTTACAAAAAAGGTATACTATAGCTCTTCAAGACTAGAGGAGTTCTCCTAGGTATCAGTTTATACTTTTTTCGGACCTTGGGGTCTAAATCTACTAAAAATTCCATTCTAGAGTCTTCTCAGTCCTTTTAGACACTTTAAACATGAAACGATGTGCGATTTTTCCTTCTTCAGACTCATAAAATTAAACATTGAAGGACCCTTTTTGGGAATGAAACCCTCCTTTCTTAGGTTCATAAAACATATGAGAATTGACTCATCTTTAGATGAGCTATACCGATTGTTTGTTACCCTTTTCAAGCTTGTTAAAAAGAAAGGAGGTACTCACCATCATGATGGGAAAATTAAGGGAATGGGGAACATTTTTCATTTGTATTAATGGAATCTCATAGTCCACCCTTGAATATGGCAGTTGTTTGTATTTTCCTTCAAACTGTTGGGTTTTGAACTTGTCATGAGTCAGTTAACTCCTTTGTGTCAATTCAAAGAAAGCATCGTCCTGACTTTGTGTTATATCTGGTCTCTCCCTCATTGAGTCTATGCTTCCAAGTCATTTTTCATGCCGTCCAATGTTCAGGGGAAGTCCTCATCACAGTATACACATTAGAGGAAATTTCAATTTAAAATGGGCCTTCCAAAAATAATACAAATCCCATGTCATCATGTAATAACCAATCAAAATGATTTAAAATTAAAAGAGGGAGCACCTCTTAAACAAATTTTTAATATAAATTTGGGGATAGGTATCATAAAAAAACTACTTTTTTTGTTCGTATTTTCGACATATCTCCTTGTGTTTTTACTTAAATTTTGATCGGGAGAGCTCATTGGATGCAGAATTAAATTTCACATCCAACGAGTACCCACTCGACATACTTTTGATAGGCCCTGCTACCCCAAAAATAAGAAATACCTAAAAAAATGTGATAATGATGTCATCATCATGTTTTTTCAGGTATTTCTTGTTTTACGGGTAGCGGTGTTAGGATTATTAATCCTCCCTTGTCCAAATTTGGTCATATGTCTAGATTGGGATTCATGTCTAAATCAGGAGTCCATCCAGTCTATTTATAGTCATTAACACCATTGGGTCCACTTGGCCTAATTGGGGAACATGTTTCAGTTACTAAAGTGTGGAGAACACTAATTAAGGCTCACTACCACTGATTGCACTTGATTGCATCAATTTAGGAGCCTCCTAGATGAATCCCTACAATTTAGGAAGCCACTGGGAGTGCCGAAACCAACTAAGGTTAGTTCACTTCAGTTAATGACTAGTCAAGCTAAGTTAGGAGTCAGTTACATTCAGTGAGCGCTAGGTTTACTTGACTGCACTCATGTGGGGTGAATTTCTTACCTACCACAGTCAGTTAACCATAGTCAACACTGAATGTAACACTTGAGTTGTGTTTTAGAGCTCCGATGAACTCCGGTTATGGTTTAGACAAGGTCAGTTAACTATTGAGTCCTCCAATAGTGATTTGGACAAGGTCTTAGTTACCTACAGTCAAGTATAGTCTATCAATTCAAATTTCCTCATGTGGATTCGAATTTCATGTGGCTATTAAATCCATTTTACTTCATTGTAATTATTATTTGATTACTTTTGATTAATGAAAGCATTCACATCTGCAAGCCATTTTTGCACTGTTTCATTCTTCAATTGCTGAGTAAATTGTGAGATCTACTTTGTGAGTTGTGTATTTGTCTACAGATCTATGTGCTCAAATTTACATGGTATCAGAGCCTCGATGGACAAGACTCCTCTCCTCCTCAAATCTCCAACCGAATCATTTTTTTGGAAATTGCTCTTTCCAGTACTGCACTAGAATTGGAGAATTTACCACTTAATATCCCAAGTTAAGAAATTGTTGATCAAACTTGCTCGATCAACTATGCTGGGTGTGAAGGAAATTCCAAAAGTGCAGACTTTCAACCTT
>LPNX010041893.1:4022-17647 GCA_001517045.1 Pseudotsuga menziesii
CACCCTCGGTACTGAGATCTACTTGTATATCTCTAGACTCTAAGGTGCCTTGCAACCTTTTTGCGGGAAGAACGGCACAAACTACACTTACATGCAAAAAAATACCTCATTATCGAAGATACTTTATATTGTAGAGGGGTAGATTCTATTTTGCGTCAATGTCTTATCCACGAAGAGGATAAGACTGTCCTAAATGATGCCCATAGAGGAGCATCTGGGGGTCATTTATTTGGGTTATCAATGACCCAGAAGATCTTTAAAGATTATGTGGAAACTGTGAAGCGTTATCATCCTTGTTATCTTTATACTAGAAAGATGAAGTTGCATCCTGCTCTATTATTTCCCATCATCTTAGTGGGCCCCTTCATGAAGTCGGGGATAGATTACGTGATGTGCAACCCAGTCTTGATTGGGGGGCACAAATACATCATTGTCGCTGTAGATTACTTCATGAAGTGGGCAGAGGCAATGCCACATATAAATCTGACAAGGAAACTACATCTTTTTTTGTCTTTAACCAAGTTATAGCACGCTTTGGTATTCCTAAAGAGATTGTCACTAACGATGATAGTCACTTCCAAAATAGAATGATGATTGAATTGACCACTATGCTAGGGTTTAAACAAGAACATTCATTTTCTTTCTAACCGCAAGAGAATGGTCAAGAGATTGTCACTAACGATGACAGTCACTTCCAAAATAGAATGATGATTGAATTGACCACTATGCTAGGGTTTAAACAAGAACATTCATTTTCTTTCTAACCGCAAGAGAATGGTCAAGTAGAGGGTGTAAATAAAACCTTGAAGACTATTCTCAAGTGCACTATTAATCTAGCCCAGTCCAATTGGCACATCATGCTGTATCCTGCACATTTGGGCTTATCGGACCAATGTGGAAACTATCATAGCATTTTCTCCTTTCCAACTCGTTCACAGAGTGGAAACAGTAACCCCAGTTGAATGAAAAATCCCATCCTTAAAGATCGATATTCATGTGCTACCTGATACAACTGAGCTGGATGAACTGTTGTTACACTTAAAACATCTAGATGAACAATATAGAGATGCGCTGACAACAAATGAAGCTCATAAAAATAGGGTCAAAAATCAGTATGATAAATCAGTCAAACCTATAATTTTTTTTCAAGAGGATCTTGTCTTGCTNGTTGGATGAACTGTTGTTACACTTAAAACATCTAGATGAACAATGTAGAGATGCGCTGACAACAAATGAAGCTCATAAAAATAGGGTCAAAAATCAGTATGATAAATCAGTCAAACCTATAATTTTTTTTCAAGAGGATCTTGTCTTGCTTTGGGATCAAGACAAAGAACCCCTCGGGGCATGGAAATTTAGGTCTATGTGGTTATGACCTTATGTTATGTCAAACGTTTTGAAGAAAGGTGCATATGAATTAACTGATTTCGAGGGAAATAAGCTGCCTGAGCCTAGAAATGGGCTCTACCTCAAAAAGTACTATCCTTGGGCTTAGCACTTTTTTGTATTTTTATTGTATGTAACTTTATGTACAATAGTTCATCGGTTTGTGTTCTTATATCATCTGTTGGTTTTTATAGATGTCTTTCGAGTGGTTCATAGGTTTTGTGGATGGCGCTAGTCGGGACNAATTTATGTACAATAGTTCATCGGTTTGTGTTCTTATATCATCTGTTGGTTTTTATAGATGTCTTTCGAGTGGTTCATAGGTTTTGTGGATGGCGCTAGTCGGGACACTTGCAACCTGGCTTCAACCGCATGGGTTATTTACTCACCCTTAAGATAGCCAGTTGCCTCTGGAGGCACTTGTCTAGGTCCTTCTACAAATAATGTGGTTGAGTACAGGGCTGTCATTGAGTTGTTATGGGATTCCTTGTCATGAGGCATTACCCAACTCGAAGTCATGCTTGACTCTCAACTGGTAGTTTCCAATTTCAATAGAGCATACCAGGTGTGAAACCCTATTCTACTACGTCAGTTTATGCAAGTTAGTTTATTGGAAAGAAATTTTGATTTTATTACATTTAATCATATTCCAANGTTTCCCATTTCAATAGAGCATACCAGGTGTGAAACCCTATTCTACTACGTCAGTTTATGCAAGTTAGTTTATTGGAAAGAAATTTTGATTTTATTACATTTAATCATATTCCAATTAATCAAAATTCATTAACGGATACATATGCGAATTATATATTGGATTGGCATTTAACACATATTTCATAAATTTTACAGCATACACATTTAAAAACACATGTAAATAAATCACAATATGTGTGTGTGTGTGTGTGTGTGTGAATATCTTTCCATATAGATAGGTTGAGTTTGATCCTCAGATCTAGCCATAACTATATAATATACAAAAAATATACAAAATCTGGATCGTAATCCATAAAATTCTCCTAAGNCAATAAGTGTGTGTGTGTGTGTGTGTGAATATCTTTCAATATAGATAGGTTGAGTTTGATCCTCAGATCTAGCCATAACTATATAATATACAAAAAATATACAAAATCTGGATCGTAATCCATAAAATTCTCCTAAGTCTAAGCTTGACCACCCTACTCATCTTGGTCATCCTTCTCTCAGGATTCTTTAGCCTCTTTAGCTGTAGCAACCTCAACAGCCTCTATGTAAACAAGTACTTCTCTGGCTACCCTTCTCGTAAGGCATATCCAGATAGGTGGGATACCAACCACTAACTCCTACATAACAATAGGAATCTGCTCAATATGCAAAGTAAGTACTCTTTGGGTAAGCCTGGCTGTCTTCCCCTCAAGAACCCTAATTAGACTATGATCCTCTCTTGCCACTTGTCGCACAAACATATGAGGATTCCCAATAGGGAAAACTGGTCCAATGTCTAAATTTTTAAACATTTAAAGGATTAAAAATATTATACATATGTATATATCTCTATGACTAAAATTCATAAAAATTTTAAAAACTTGAAAAACCAAAATACCTAACGCTCCCTATTCTCCTCCAAGAGGGAGGACAAGGTCATTGTCACCCCGGAAATCCAACCCAGCATATGGAAACTGCTCCAGTGCTAGTATTTGTCGGTTCCACCATAGGNACGCTCCCCATTCTCCTCCAAGAGGGAGGACAAGGTCATTGTCACCCCGGAAATCCAACCCAGCATATGGAAACTGCTCCAGTGCTAGTATTTGTCGGTTCCACCATAGGTAGAAGTCATCATTGTACACACTTTGAACCGATCCACTGCCACGCTGAGGAAGGAAGGTTTCTCCCCAATTACTCTACCTAGGCTGACGAGGATAGGAAACTAGTAGAGGCATTGCAGGACTGAGACTAGGCACTCTCTCAAAGAAAAAGGCCACCAATATGCTAGAATAACCATTTTTTTTTTGTCTGCCTCTCTTGCAGTCAAAGATTTGCTTCTTCATTATTGGTATTACTCCCGAGCACCAGCCATATAAGGATCCCTATAGACATTCCAACAAAATTCTCGTTTGGTTTCGAGTTGCAAGATGAAGTGATGATGATCTTGCAACCCTCACTATCATTCTTACCAACACTTGCAATGGAAAGCTGAGAATATGAACAATAGGGATGCAAGTACCCCTTTTCTGAGTACCAAGTGCGCAGTAAGTGTCAATGTAGTTCTGAACACTTAGAAGGTCACTGTCTCTATTGGCACTTTCCAAGTTCCAAGTTGAGAGGAGTTCCCCGTCATGACAAACCGAATATGAAGTATATGTCTTCCAGTGTAATCTTTAGAATCTCACCTTGTAATTCAAATGCACTTAGATCATTATCTAAGTAGTTTATCAAAAACTATATTAAGCGGGCATTTGATTGCATAGGTGAGGTACAAAATAATTTAAGTAACCCACTTTGCCGCAATGCATGCACCATGGGGGCACTTCGAAGAGCATCTTGGTCCATGTCTTCATCCTCCGTCTCCCTCCACTCCAACACCATGTCTTAGTGTGTTAACAAGACGATTATCAAACATTAAATTCATGTAAAAAATTTTGATTTTGGCCCTAACTAGTATTTTTATATATCGCACAGTATATGTAACTGTCCTCTCTACATGTTGCATATCATACATGAGATTCTTTCAAGCAAGCCGCAAATAAAATGCATATATGCGTCTGTTTACATAGCATACCTGTGTATACAGCGTGACTGCCTTTAAATTGGTTGAACACATCAAAATTTTTTCATAAAATAAAAAATATGCTTGGTTGAAATGAAAGAGCATGGAGAGTAGATTTACGTGGCACTTGCGATTTTGAAATTCGTCCAACGGTTTGAACACGGCGAGCAATTGAAAGTAGAGGTAAAACTTGTCTATATTGGGTAGAAATTCCAAATGGTAAATTTGATTTCTATTTTGGCACTATTTATAGAAATTATTTCAAAAGTGGGTGTTTTAACCTATAGTTTGTATTTTTTATTAAAATCAAACTAATGCCATGTTATTTATTACCTAATGAAACAGGTCCAAGACCTATTTAAAGTCATCTTCCAATCATAGAGGGTAGGATTTTGATCATTTATATGCATTTTTGCATTTATACTTAATCAACTTTACCCCTAGGATTACTACTTTGACCACAGACTATGGTATTCAACCATTAGTACCTTGTCTATGTCATTGTTCTTCCATCGATAGGGATTTCCTAACATGAGTACCCTAGCTTAGAACACATTTATTGTAGGTTTTGGGGAGCCTTCTTAGCTATTTTTCACACCAAATTGAGCCTCATTTTTGGTCTCTTTTTCCAAGCTATCCCCTTTATAAGGCTCCCCACCCTTATGGAGTTTCTTTAGGCTCAGGTCTAACTCCTCAAAATAGACTTGAATTTTGAGTAAACTTGTTCATTCAGGCTCGTTAAGAATATGTGAATGGGCATCCACATTGGTTGTAGGTTATCTCTTTCTCGGACCCTGTGGAATAACATGAGAAAGGATCCCTTTATTTTCTATGGAATTGAGAAGAGTATTCTTAGGCATAGGTTTATCACTTTTCTGGACCTGAGGGACTAAACTTACAAAAAAGGACCACCCGGTATGAGCTTAGTTTTCTCGTTTTCGTGCTCTCGACCTAAACATGAAAAATATTCTGAGTGTACTTTATGTCTTTGTCATGCTCGTTAAAAAACAAGAACAAAACATCAAGTTTATTGTTGTAAGCCCCATTTCTCATACTCAAATGGATATTTCCGAGTGATCTTGCTTTCCTTCACACTTGTAAAACTTAAGCTATAAGCTCCTCTTGAAGGAGCATTAGGTAGGTGGTAATTTAACCTTTTTCAGACCTCTCTCACTAAGTATGAAAAAGGTTCACCTTTTCTTCTTCGGAAGTTAAGAGAGTTCTTCTGAGATATGTTTTATACTTTTTCGGTTTCAGGAGACTAAATTGGATGAAAAAGGAAACCCCTAGAGTTTTCTTTGGTGTTTTCATACTCTCTAAATATGAAAACACCAAGCAAGCATGTACTAGTTTGGGCTCGTACAATCCACGAATAAGTGACATTATCAGGCATTATTCCTTCTCTCTTCAAGCTTGTCAAAAATGAAGATAGAGCTGAGTTGAATTTCCTGGACTCGTTAAAATTTAACAGGAAAGATAAGGAATAATTTTTCTCTTTGGGTTAGAGTTGGTGGCAGCATGTCCTCCTTGAACATGGCACTCTTTGAACTTTTTGATACTCATGTCTCAGTGCACACTTTTAGTTCAGCTATCACTTTGGGTTTCTTACTCCTCCACTTGTAATTTATGCTTGGGGAATTTGATCATGTCTCCTATGTGATAGATCAGTCTAGTTGTTCTATCTACAAAGCTAAAAAGATTCCTTGGGTCATCTTTGTGTCATGATCACTGTTCAAGGATATATCCCTAATTCTGATTTTTTATCCTGATTCCATCATTATCCTATCTAATATCACTTGTGTCTACCTTCCTTTATCTAGTTCCTACTCACTCTTGTGATTCGTTGGAGTATCTATTGCCTTCCTCATCACAGCATGGATTCTCATCAACATTTCTTGAAGACGAAGACCTAGAGTTTTGACGATGGTACCCTAGGATTCATTTTCATCATTGGTGAATTCCTTTACTTCAGTTGTCAATTGTCACCTATTGATTGGAAATCTGTTGAATCCTTTCCATGTTTGACTTCGACACATCTATTCACATGGATTGGATTGTACTAGTTCCTTTGGATTATGACGAAGACCTTAGGTTCACATCTATAACCTAATTTTCACAACATTGTGTTGTGTTCAATTACACAACTTCCAGATCTTTGAAGACTCATCATGGTTGTATATTGTGGATTCGATCCACCTTTGTAATATACGTGTTCTAGGACCCATACCATATGATGTACGCATATATTGTAAATGAGCTAGTGTTCCAATATATTGAACATGGCATCCTCATATATAATTTTGTATATGACATTTGATATGTATTTGTTTTAGGTACCTCCTCTTCTTCCCTGGAATTCTGAGTTCTCTAAGATAATGATTATAATGTATTCTGGCCATCTCTTCCCTCTGATGTCACACATTAGGGGGCATCTGTTATCAACCAAAATGGCACTTCTTCGTCCGAATGCTAACATTCCTCATGTTGGTACACAAAAGGAAAATTTGGATTGAAGTGGCCTAAACACTATAGATGGGCATGACCTTTTATGCATTTTCCTCATGCCGACCTTTTATATTTTTATTATGGATTTTAGGTTGCATATACGACTATGTGCATTGCAACTCGCATGTCATAGGCGAGTATTTGCATTGCAACCCATGTATACTTACATACACGAGTTCCCTTTGAGCAACTTGTGTTTCATACACGAGTTGCCTATATTAATACATGCATATACCTTAATTCGACATTAAAAAAATATAATGAAGATTAGATGAGATTATTTGGGGCCTAATACATAACTATCCCAACCAACTCAACCATCCCAACCTTTGAAACTACTCTATTTCCCAAATTATAAATAGAGGCCCCTGGGTGGGGGCTAATCAAACAATTTTGGAGAGCAAAATTATGCTGGTGGTATATCTTTAGAGTATTGGAGTAGCGAAAATCAGAGTCCTTTGATTGCATAGGATTCCTTGTGTTAGAAGTTGGGTTGTACTCTTATCTTGTTCACCGCTTGTTAATATAAAGAATTCTTCTTCCAATCTTGTATTGAGTTTATTTCATGTATATTGTCTTAATGAATATGTGTGATTATGTTGTATAGATGCTTTTCATCTAACCTATAATATACATATGCCTGAGATATTACTTGAAGGATTTGCTCTTTACAGGTGGAGAAGTACACCCCTAGAATCTTTGGAGAGAAGTGGAGGGAGAGAAGATCAATATTGGATCAACCGTCGTTAATCGGGTAAGTAAATATTTTATTCCTATTCTCTTTCCATTCCCTATAAAAAGTTGATTGTTTGCAAGTTAGTAGTAAGTTGGTAACCTTAGACCCTAGGTTACAACGGTGCTTTATCCTAAACACCATTGGATAATTTTTTAGGATTTAAAAAAATTAGATTCTCCAATTTCCATTTTTTCTAAGATGATTTACCCCAATTCCATAGGCCAATAGTTTTACTATAAGGATTCTCAAATTTGTCTAGAAATGTTGAGCTCCAAATTTGACATCTTTTGAAGGATTATTTTACTAATTTTTGTATCATTTCTCTTATATATTGCACTCATTTACACTTTCATTATCACATATTAGGTATTTGATCCATTATTACCCATCTTTACTCATATGGACATCAAAAGGATTAATAATGTTAAAAACATGAATATTCCATGTTTATTTGGAACATATGAGTTTGTTTCTTAACCAAATTCTTGAGGATGTGGTAGGATTAGTGATTTACATGTTCCTATTGCAACATTTTTATGTTATTGTAGCATTTCTGTCTGATCCTGCAACATTTGTGTATGATCCTGCAACAATTGTCTATTCTCGCAGCACCTATTTGTTCCTATATCCAACAATTTTCCCTTATCTTTCCACCAATGAATTTGGGTATATGGACAATGATGTTATGCTCTTATGATATTTAACTATATATATTAACAAGAACCAGAGAAAATATTTATATATAAAAAAGGATGAGCATAGCCATACTTACAAAAGGAGAAGCCAACATATCATACTATTCTGAAAATAAAAGACTATGCTATCTATACTAATTACAAAATTTAGAAAAGTTATTTGATGCATTTTAAAATAACTTATTCCAAAAGTAGGGTAGATTCTAACAAACTAACTATTTAGCAAAGTGCAAAAATACATCTAAAATCCATAGATGAACCTGCTATTTTTATTTCCTCATGTCCCATGGACTGGAAGCACTACAAAATTTTCTTCTATTGGATGGTCTTGACCTAGATTTTCCTGAAAATGGCTGCAATGGTTCATGTTTTTCAATTTCCGCACTTCCTCTCTGATAAAATATATTGTTCCCATGAGCTCACGCATGTATCAGTCATTATCATCAATTCTAGACTTGTGACATCCCATTTGATTAGCCAAATACTTCTCATCCACCGTTGTTACCATGCTTTCTTTCACACCAGTGTTCAAAATCTCGTAAATCCAACGCATATAAAGTTTAATATCTTTCAATGTGGACTAAATATCATTAAGAATTGCATTCCCATTGTTGTTCTCCATAGAATGCTGAGAAATGAAAGAACCTGAGAGAGGAGAGGGTGATAACAAATCTGGAAAAGGATCGAGAGGACCATAACCTGTTTTCTGACCAAGGTAGAGACATGCAAAAGAAAGCCTTAGCTGCAAAGCTTATGATAAATAGTAGAACCCATGAGACCTGCACAACTCTTCTTCAATATATCAATGCATAACTAATTTCAAAGGGAGCGTATTCATTCTGCTGCGCTCTTCGATGGCTAGTGCAAGCGTTCACTTTAGAATGATGGGAAACAGGGTACCTGGCCTATCATTTAAGCCCTTCACATGGGTGATTGAGCCACATGTCCAAGGCGGAGGACAACTGTCCAATGCTTTTAGAAGAGGTGATCGAAGAGAAGAATGACAGGAGAGCCAAACGAGCCTCCCCCCCTTCATACATTTTCTATTGTTTCCAAAGGACATGTTTATAAATATTGTTATTCCCTTTGATTGTAACTATGCCAAAATTGTTCTTTACACCTTGATTGGAAAATTTACCCGCTATGGTATTATTTCCTCTGAGGATGTGGAAGTAGGTAACCTGTAGATTTGATGTGAGGAAACAAATACGATCATAGATTCTTCTGCAGTTGGCTGCACCATGATTGTAGCTGGTTCTCATTTTTTGGATGACTTGCTTCGAGTCTCCATAAATGATGATATTTTAAATATTATGTTGTCTTGTAAGATTCAAACCGAGGAGAAGTGAAAGATATTCTACTTCATTATTTGATCTATGTCCTATTACCCATGCACAAGACATGACTAACTTTCCTTTCGGGTTAAAGATAATCCCACTCACACCTGCCTCCCAAGTATTTAACTAATTCAAGTAACCTTCATTGTCCTAACTTATCTAAGTCAAATATTGGGTTGGTTGTGGATCCACTTTTCTTGGACCTAGTTGTAACTCTTTTCCTTTTTGTGAAAGGAGAGATTTATGTATAAATAAGAGAGCCTAGAAGCATGTGGGAGTAATTAGAATAGAGAGGAGGGGAGTTAGGAAGAAGTAGAGGTTGCAAATTGGGAGGGGATGAAGAGTAATATCATGATGTAATTTATTTATGTTGGAATAAATAATTTATTGTTGAAAGTTGTGATTTTTATACTGTAGTATTCTTAGCAGTATATGCCAAGGGAGGCAACCCCCCCTCTCTGGTATATGCTTCCCAAGTAGTTTTTTTTAAGTTAAGTGACTATAAATGCATGTGTCTAACAAATTAATTTCATTCTATAACCATATTGCAATTGATGTGTTGGTTTATTATTAGAATAATTCTATAACTTAATATCAATAGTTTGAAGGTTTCTAGGGAGTCTAGTACTCCATTAATAAGGTTATGTTGTATAGTATTATGTTTCAAGGAAATATAGGGGTCGTGGAATGATTTCTTTGTATTTCATGGGTTTGATTAGAATATTTTAGGATTAATATTAACAGAGTCAATAGCTCCGAGAGGGTCTAGCATCCAACTTACATAGTCATGTTGGATAGTATTAGTTCAAAAATATTATAGAATTTATTGGAGAGTGTTTCAAAAATTGTTTCGGACTAAAATAGTTTCTTCTAGAATCAATATTAACAATACAAAGGCTCATACAGGGTATTGCATGATGCTTACATAGCCATGTTGCAATAATCTTGGTTCCAAAAGATTTTAAATTTTACTTGAAGGGTTATTCATATTTTCTTTGGTTTAATTATAGATCATTTTGGGACTAATATCAACAATTAAAAGGTACATATAAGGTCTAACACCTTTCCCACATGACCATGCTGGATAACACTTAATTTCAGATAAGTGTGATCACCGTGTGAATATTTTATTTGAGTGTGAGGGATCCTATATTTGTTGTTTTCATATTTGGATATTGAAGGATAGAGGTGTGATTTAAATATATTTTGAAGCACTTTAATATTCAATTATGCATATATTTTTCGAAGCACTTCACCAGCTTACGAGTCCCTAGGTCGACAATTTAATGTGTTGAATTATATCATATAATTTACCCAACATTTTGGTGTCATTTCCAGCAAAGTGATTAAGGATTTATTCTTGAAGCGAGTATTTATTTTAGCACAGAAGTCTTGACCCCCTCAAAGAAATGGAAAAAAATACCTCGGTTAGCAGCAAGATCCAAACAATCAAAGTCTTAACCACAAAAGGAGTGATAGAAGCCACCTCAAAACAGTGTATGCCAATAGTCTACGAGTTTTTTTTTTGTACTGTAAGGAAATTTTAATATTAGGAGTTGTTTGGAAGTTCTATACCATCCATGTATTTGAAAATAGCAAGGAAGATTTAGAAAATAATCAGTTGGGAAGTGATATAGCTACAAGCATGACAATGCAACAACTTTTAAAAACTTACATTGATACAAATACTGATTCTTTTACACACAAGTGAGCACACACGCATATATAATTATACATTTCTAATGGATGTGTAATTACTAATAAAAAATATTAAGATTATGTAAATGAGATAATCATTAATATACAATTTAATAATAATTTATAGAATAACCTTTACAATAAGGAATTCATCTTATTTAGTTTATTAGGCTTTGTGCTTTGTATAATTAATCTTTACAATAAGGGAATGATTGTACACAAAAGGACATAAAAGAGACAAATTAATTCTAATATAATAATAGCAATGTTATTCGTTGTTTAACAAGAGCCACATGGTGGCAATGTCACCGCATTTGGTAACAACTATTGTTATAAGCAAGAATTTATAGCAATATGATACTTTTCCCACAAAATTCTAATAGAAAAGAAAATTATGCTGTCACAAAATTATTGAGCCATCAAATTGATTTCATTACTGATTCATCAGATTGATTTCATTACTTAGCCATCCAATCAATTTATCAATGTTTTGTCGGAACAAGGATAATTGGAAAAGATGTAAAACATGTCTTAAGCATCCTTCTTCGTGATCAAAGACCTAGTTTGTTACATATTAAAAATGGATACATCCACATAGAATTGGAGAAGGGTGTAGCATATGTGTAAACACATAATGACTTCATTGAAATAGGTATAACAAACAACCTTCACCATGACCACTCATCCAAATTCATAAAATAACCACAACAAATTTGATTTAAGGCCAAGCCCAAGGCCTATGCCATAGTTGAACAACTGGCTCCATAAGAAAAACACCACAAGCGACATACACCTAACTTAGCATAAAAATTCAAGAAATTGCAACACCTTTAATTTACGATGTATCTAAAACAACAGAAAAGGCACACATACTTACGTGGAATCCATATCTCCATGTGTCATTGACATGACAAGTCTACCTAGTAAGCATAAAAAAAATTATCTTTCCAAATAAAAAACAAAAGTAAGCATATCATTCCAAATAAAAAACAAAAGAAGGAATTGTCAAGAAAATGTGTGGCATGGCAAGGAATGTATAATTATGAGATGGACACATAACATCCACCACATTTCTCACTTTTACCGTGCTTCTATGTGACATTTAAACTTACTATGTCAATAGCGATGGATAGCCCAACATTTTAACGAAGCTCTTAAGAAAAGTATAACTTATTAATTTGAATGAGATAGTTACGTGATTGATAAATATTTAGTTGAACAATATTTGAAAAATCAAACTCTCGTGATTGGCGATAATAACTATGTAGTGGAAGGCCATGACTAACAATTTGACTAACCGACATCCTCTACTCCTTAGTTTTCCAAGAGAAGACACTAGCGTTGTCTATCAACTAGACCAAATGCGCCCCCCTTCCTTAGTTTATTTCCATACCATCTCATATTGTGATCAAATAAGAAGAGCAATTCTTATCAGTTTAAAAATTCAACAAATGCTTGTTGAAAAAACTTTCCAAAAATTTTATTCACTACTCCATGTATTATTGAAGTTCCCAAGATAAAAGAGGGGATTCTCTTCATCAAGCTTATAGTGTATTTCTTAGTATGTAAATTATGATTTTGAAAGCAAATTTAAGATTGGAGGTTAGGAATTTGACAATTTATTTTACAAGGTTGTATAAAATTACTACATCTAAAACTATAAAAAAGAAATAGAAGTGGTATAAGTATTAACACATAATTTAACAACAAAATAATATAACTTGTTATTAGCATGCTACATTAATAATTTATTATTTTAAACAATAACGTTTTGAAATAATATTAATAATTAATTTATTTTCCAAATAGTGGACATTCCACTTGTTATAATTGATTTAATAATATATTATTAAGTTTTAAATTTTAAATTGATAAATAAAATTATGAATGTTTATTAACAAGAGCCACATGGTGGCAATGTTCCTAAGTTGTAGTTAAATAAGATTTGAGAACAAGGCCAATTGTATAAGTTATTGGGTAATTGCAATTTTTAATAAAAGAAAGATGAAATGCTGAAATGTTGAGGTCTTGTTTGCATAAAACTATGTATATTTCAATTATGCTTACTAGAGTGCAAAACCTAAATTCTCTGTCTCAATTCATCCTCAACTCACATTTACCTTAATCAAGATCAATATTAAGCCCTATATTATCATTAATCTTAGAAAGTATTGCAAGAAGTTTAGTGTTGATCCTGTATTAGCTTTTATTTTACTTTTAAAATTCCTTGCTATGTAAAGTATTTTTATAATAAAAAAAATCGGTCAAATAATGTAATTAATTGTATTTATTTGATTTCTATTAACTATAGAGTTTGAAGTCATATTATTATGTTGGTGCAACATGATAGAATTCTCCATATTTGTGGATGATTAAACAATTCTATTAAAAACCCCACAAAATTTCTCAAAATGTAAATATTTAAAATTACAAAATCAAATATTTAAAATGAAATATTTTAATTTTAAATAAAATAGAATTAATTTCAAAAAAATAACATATTAAACTTTATAAATTTAATATAT
>LPNX010041893.1:21769-47385 GCA_001517045.1 Pseudotsuga menziesii
AGAAGAGCCACATGGTGGCAATGTCCCTAAGTTGTAGTTAAATAAGATTTGAGAACAAGGCCAATTGTATAAGTTATTGGGTAATTGCAATTTTGAATAAAAGAAAGATGAAATGCTGAAATGTTGAGGCCTTGTTTGCACAAAACTCTGTATATTTCAATTATGCTTACTAAAGTGTAAAACCTAAATTCTCTGTCTCAATTCATCCTCAACTCACATTTACCTTAATCAAGACCAATATTAAGCCCTATATTATCATTAATCTTAGAAAGTATTGCAAGAAGTTTAGTGTTGATCTTGTATTAGCTTTTATTTGACTTTTAAAATTCCTTGCTATGTAAAGTATTTTTATAAAAAAAATTCCGTTAAATAATGTAATTAATTGTATTTATTTGATTTCTATTAACTATAGAGTTTGAAGTCATATTCTTATGTTGGTGCAACATGATAGAATTCTCGATATTTGTGGATGATTAAACAATTATATTAAAAACCCCACAAAATTTCTCAAAATGTAAATATTTAATATTACAAAATCAAATATTTAAAATGAAATATTTTAATTTTAAATAAAATAGAATTAATTTAAAAAAAAATAACATATTAAACTTTATAAATTTAATATATTAAACTTTATAAATTTAATATAATACTTTATAAATTTAATACGTTTAGCAAAGGGTTCAATATAAAATATAATAAAGTGACATAAAAAGTTAAAATAAAATTAACAAACAAAGTTTAACATACTATAGGTTATTTAATGCTGAGCCACAGCGCTCTGACCCATTGAATCTCAAACAGATTTTAATCCAATGGCTAACAATACTGTGCCCCCACATTAAATAACTTATAGCATGTTAAATATTAATCAACTGTTCACATGTTTTTATAAAAAATCCGGTAACCAATTCCCAAGAAAAAAGCATACGAAATTATGCAATTATAATATAATACATTTGTTCTTAACCGTGTTCATTGAAAAACATTACCAAGTTAATAATAATAATGATATTGCAGAGATGTCATCATATAAGCGATTCAAAGTTCGCATACTTTCTTTATTGGCAACGACCTCGAGTCCAGGATGATCGTACATTACTCTCATGGGCCTCATGGGCCGTGTAGTGAATTTATTTTGTTGTTCATTAAATGTATATATGAACTTTACTTCAAAACTCTCACAATGTTTGATGATGATGATGATGGTTAACATCCCCTGAGACCAAACTTTGGTCTATCCGACCTAAAGAAGAGAATTAATTAGTTTGCTTTAAAGTTATATTTCTATGCTCAAAGAGCTTGGAAAGAAGCGTCCCGAGCTTACTATAATTTTGACAGGCTAAAAGGCTAGGAAAGTCGATATTGCAACAAAAATTATGAAACTTGGATCTAATGTGGTGTACGCAGGGCACTCTAAGAGGAAGTGATTTTCATCTTCAATGTTCTTACTCTCACAAAGGTGGCAGATCCTTTCTACCCATGGTGTTTTAGGGACTGTGCAACGAAATTCGGTAGCATGTTAAATGATGTCACCCCGGACACCAACACTCTGGAAGCGAAAATCTAGGTAAGCATCAGCAATAAAGAGCAAATAAGTTTTTAAATAAATGTTTTTTTAATTATATTTAATATAAGAAAATATAAATTTTATAAAAATAAAAATTTCTCTCATATATATTAATTCAATGAATTAATAGGAATAATATATATATATAGGCATCATTATAAACAAAAAGACAGAAGAAATTGGAATTATATGCATTAAGCAGAAATAATATCTTTTCATTGAGATGAAGAAATAAATTATGTTATTATACACAAAAAGACATAGAAGAAATTGGAAGTATATGTATTAAGCAAAAATAATATCTTTTCATTGAGTTGAATAAATAAATTATGTTTTAAATAATTCTAGTTATTAACATTGTTTTGTGATGAAAAATCAATTTTGTAAATTTTAATTAATACAAATTTATATTTATAGTTTATTTTTATTTTTCTACTTAGTCTTCTTTAATTGGTTAAGATTGAACATTTATTTTAAATCTATAGCATAAAATTGCTTTTATGTTTATTTATGATATTTGTTTGGAAGTTGAAGTTGACTTTATAACTTTGTTAATGTATGGGTAGAGAAATTAGTTTGAAATCCAAGTTGTATAAATTCCACTTAATTGTTAGTAATTCCAAAGCATCATTTACATTGTATGATTTTTTTTTAATTTTTATTTTTTAATATATGTTTTGATATATATTTTTAATAGTAATATTATTATATATTATTTTATATGTAGATACTCACTTCATGTTTTATAATATTATTGATGTATGAAGTTGGTTCTTACTATTATTATAATGTCATTATTATGTTTTTGTTAGGGGATATATATAATTTGGTTAGATATATTAATCTCCAGTAATTTCTATAGTGTAGGACAACTTTTATTTACAGATTTTTTAATTATTGATTTTTTTAAATTATCATTGGTTCTGCCAAGGTGACTTTGGCTTTGATTCCAGTGCCCCAATACAAGGGGCGAAGTGATGTCAGCAAATATTTAAATGCATGTCAGTTCTTCTTTTAATGTTGTTGCTTTGGTTTTTGGAGAGGCTTCTAAGTGGCAGGGTTATGGCTTCTCATTGAAGAATTACTAAGCCATTCTTCCCACTACCCAATGCTACTTACATGTCAATTGCTAGCCTGGTGGTGTTTTTAGTTAGAGTCTACACGTTGCTTTCATGCATCGTAGCTTATCTCGATTCCAGGTTAGAAGAATGTGATTCGAAGAGCTTCCCAATGCCAAATATGAAAACATTATCATCTTTCTATGCACGTGGTGGGCTACTGTAGTCTCACATAGCGTGGGTTGTGTCAAGACTTCGTCCTCTGAGCATATTTGCTAAAATGTTCCAAATGATGCAGAAACTCTGCATGGATCCCTCATTACACAAATGTTTTCCACTCGCTGGGTCTTTTTAGGGTTTTATCTCTAGAATGAGGCCCCTGGATGACCGAGAAACCACGATAGTCTTTGAAAAACTCCACAAATTCATGGGCACCAACCTTAAGCACATAGTCGAGCGCCACTACGTCAGTGAAGCCCTGGTAAAGAGAGCTACCAACATCTACAATAATTCCTGGTGCATCTTGGCGCCGGAAAATTCACCAAGACCGTTAAGTTTTGGCTCACCATGCAGTGCTTGGATCTGCTTGCCGCTCATGCCAAGTACAAAATTTGGTTGAAGCCCACCGCCGACATGTATTTTGTTTATGGAAACCATGTCTTGAAGGGAGCATTGAGAAGAATTACAGAGAATACAACTCAGAATGAGAGAGTTGTTATCTTCTCGATGTCGGATGTCCCTTTAGGGTTTGGGGTCGCTCCTAAATCTACGCAGGATTGCAGAAAGATGGACCCTAACGCAATTGTTGCGTACCATCACTCTGATATTGGTGAATATTTATGCATTGAAGATGTGCTTTGAAATGTGGGGTTTGTTGTGGTCGAATTTACAGGTTAGTTTCCTTTGGTGAATGGATATGTCATGACAGACAGTATTCGCCTGGTTGGAATCAATTAGTAAGTAATACTTATCTCGTCTAGCTTTCTACCTTGGATGGATTTCATAGTGGATGGATAATTTCATAATTATGTTGTTCTGCCCAGTTCCAACTCCTTTAAAAGGTTAAACCGGCTGGTGCGTAATCGCAAGAATGCTTAGGCACCAGTCGGTTTAACCTTTTAAAGTTTGTTCCTGCCAATAAGTTACCTTCCTTCAGATCTCTGTTAACCCACATTGGCAGGACTCACACTTGGTATGCACTTTCACAGTCTAAAAAAAAATTTCAAGAATCGTAGTTGTGTTTTGTTAGGTTTCTGGGGTAGCTCAAGGGTTTTTCCTGCATATGAAACAGAGAATAGAACGAAACATCTATATCTTCTTTTGTATTGTGCTTTGAATTGTGCTTTCCGGCGATGGAGTGACACCAGAGTTGGCGTTGCAGCAACAGCCTAAAGCAGCAGGCGAAAAAGGATGCGCATAAGAGAAAAAGAAAGGGTTTCTGGACGAGGGATCCCGCCATCGTTTACTAGATTCCGGAGGACCACATCGGCGAGATCGACGTTGCAGATCTAAGAGCGAAGCTCCTTCCCTCCAGAAAGTAGAAGATAATATACAATATGATGTAAAATGTAATAGAATAATGGATCTGCTCATTAGCTGCGCATCTTTTCCAAAAATGAGAAAGACAATTTTCAAAATTAAGAAGCTTCCATTTGTTTGTAGTTTAATAATTTGATCTATCTGCTATGCTTGGAACGATTGTTGAATGATGGTTGAGACAGTCAGGGCACGATTTATTTAAAAAATACAGGAGCTGCCGGCTAAACGAGTGTTGAATACTTAAAACCCTATTTTTCTATTGTTGTAATTAAGGTACAGTCGAGAAAGAGATTCACATTGAGAATACCGAAGAGCTGCTATAGTATGGGGAGATCTTGACTTGTGATTCGTGAAGTGAAAGGCTATTATTTTTCTGTCATTCAATTTTTTAATTTTTTTTGTGATGAGACTCATTTTACAGTTTAGCAGGGAAAGATGGTTTAGTTCTTCTTTACTCATTCTAAAGTTGATATATGTCTTTTATAAAAATAATAAAATGTTTTTATAAAAATAATAAAATGTTATAAAAAATAACATGTCAACTTAATTTAGATTTAAAATTTGTTTTAGAACTACATATATAAGATTACAAATTAAAACCATAAACATTCTTTTACATTTCCTTAACATTTCTATTCTAAAAAAGGGTTTACATTTAGAGAGATTTGATTCCTTTCTCAGCTTATTAGGAATTTTTTAGATTGTGATGAAAACTGTGTTTGACAAACTTGATAAACATTTACTCAACATTTCATCTTCCATGGATAATTGCATAATTATGTTGTTATGCCCAGTTCCAACTTCTTTAAAAGGTTTAACCTGCTCCTAATGGCCAGAAAGCTTAATAATTTTTCAATTAATCGTGGACGGAATGCAGGTAAAGTGCTGGATATTGAACCATTGAAGTTGTTTAACCCCTGCATCGCAGTAAGGAAAAAGGTGTAAGATTTATCCTGCCCCACCACACACAGTGATGGTATAGGCACCAGGCGGTTTACACAACACAATATGTACTTTAACACATAGAGAGATACATTCATATTCCCATAGAGACATGTATAGGCTACAATATGCCATTCCATTGAGAGAACATATCTCCTAACTTTGCAGGCAGACGTGGGTTTCCATTTTAAGTAATCGTTTTCAGAATAATTTCCATCCTGCCGAGGAAACATGAATCGTGAAATATACCAGTATAAACTACGCCAGTGACAATGCTTAGCAATTAAAAGCTGGAAAAAATGATGATGGGTGATAGAATGCAAGACTATGCAATCAGAGAGTTAAGTTGAATAAAAATTGACATTTAGCACTCGAAATCCAACCTATATGTAATCAGATAGAATCAGTTTCCAGAGTGACAATAAACAGGCCAATATGCTATAACTAAGTTTTCCGTTGGCATTGGATGGCTAGTTGAGACACATATAAAATCAGTTAAGTGAGAGTATAAAATCTGATAATTGAGTATAAGCAAATGATCATCCAAAAATAACAGAAAGAAAGACTTGTATTCTATTTGTAAATCACTTTTTAATAAATTTCTCTCGGCAAAAATAACAGCTAGAAAGAGTTGTATTCTATTTGTAAATCACTTTTTAATAAATTTCTTTCGGCAAAAATAACAGCAAGAAAGAGTTGTATTCTGTCTGTAAATCATTTTTGAATAAATTTCTCTCTGCCTTTTGAATAAATTTCTCAAGGCAGATTTGGTTTTCCAAAGCGCTCAAGTTGTTGCAATAAAAGAAAAGATACATAGCTGCTGCAATAAGAGAAAAGATACATACATATATGCATGTTTTTCCATCATATAATTGTAAGAAAATAATTTGCTTTTGAAAGAGAGATTTGCATGTCTAACATATTTTATGGCAACTTATTTTTATCATCTTAATCTCTACATTTTAAATTTTATTTATTCTGAAAGGTCCGTTGTATGTTAATTTTAGGTTATAGGCTTTAGAATAGCTAATGGAAATTATTTAAATTTATGTTGCAAAATAAAATAATTTTATCCATAATAAAAAAAAATTAATAGATGAATAAATGAGTGGCTACCCATTTGGCATTGACACTGGCAAATCGATTTAGCATGACTTATTGGCGGCTACACCATGTTAAAACCATGAACATTTTAAAAAACATGTTATCTAAAAAAATTGTATTTATTTAATTATAAATGTAAGTAATGAACTTCTTCCCATTATAGTTTATCAAAAAATAAAAGCATCAATCACCATACAAACAAAAAAAATATAATATTGTAATAAAGTCATTATGATAATCAATAAATGCATTTGTAAATAATTACAAGGTATCTAGGTGTATAATATGTGAGCGTTGTTGTCGCTTAGATCTGCATCTAAAAGCAAGAAAAAGCTCAACCCACTGAGAGTGGCATTAAGGGCAAGTTAATGAGTTGGGTGCCCACTGTCACCACAACACTCGACTCTTTTTGTTTAAGCCATCTCCTAAACAAAATTCAAGGGAGGTAGACTCTATGAAATCTAGGATGTTCACCTTGGAAAAGACAACTTAGGAGTTAATAAATTACAGTAGGAAAGAATAAATGCATTTGTAAATGATTACGTACCTTGTAAATTGAATTCCATTGATTTTGTGAACTTAGTCTTAATTAGTATTTTTTATAAACTCAATAATGATGGAGAGTGCAAAGAGATAATAGGTGATGAAGATGGATTTTTTCATTATATGTCTTCTAAGGAGTTTATATTCCAATTCAAAATCATATCGTTTTTAGGCACCATGATATTCATTGTTCTTCACATTAGTGATTCGATAAATATCAAAGAGTATCACTAATTACTTAGGTTTTCAAAATTAAAATTTTATATATATATATATACATTAAAAGTTTTTTTTGCAATTATAGCATTTTGAAAATGTCAAAGTATCAAGATGTCTTGAAAAGTAAGAATACTTTTTATAATAGAAATAGTTATTTATTAAACTAATATTGTTTAGAAATTGATTTATAAAAAATTTAAAAAAGTTGGAATTTAAAAAAGATATATTTATTGAAAGTTTCTTACTTGATAGTGATTGAGAATTGAGGAGACTTATCACAATATTCATTTCCAAATTTCCTTGAAATTGAGGCATAATTTTTCATCCCTAATTACAATAGCTATTAGCATTGGTCGGGACATTGCCACGTGGTGGTTCTTGTTATTATTTTCAATTCCAAAAGAAATATACACATTTTTATATAAACAAGTTTGGACTATTTTTGGAAATAATTTTGAACTTCCATGTTATCAATTTGCTCATGGTGCTATACATTATAGGAAAGTGCACACATTTCTAAAGCATATATGAGTTGTTAATGATTCATGTATATTCCTCTATCTACAAAAGTTAAGGAAAAACACAAGTTCCCTTTTCTTTAATTGTTTGCCTACCCAATGCATATCTCATCTTTTCTGACCTTAACAAAGCACTTGCAACAATGTTGATATGGCCAAAACTTGATGAAAACAAGGAAGGAGCTTGGTATCACTAGCACTTAGCATTTCCAATAAATAATTCTTAGGTTTTATTCAATTCCATATATCATGTTTATATTTGAAAATTTATCCAAATTCACATAAGTTCTAAAGTTGTTTTATAATTGTTTAAATGAATTTTTATATTCTATAATGATGGAAAAAACCTTGATACAAAGAAACCCCTAATCTTCAACGAGACCTTAGAATACCTATAGCTAGAAATTACTCAATCTTTAGACGAAATTAAAAACCTAATTAGCGAGCTTAGTAATAGTAGAAAGACGTATCATCTTTCCTTGGATACTTCACTTAATGCTATTGTAACTTCCATTCCCATGTCCAATTATCCAATATAACTTAATTATAGGGCTAGGATAAGATAATATTAATAAATCGACATGTGTGAGGAAGAGGTGAAACATCTTAAGCATATAACCAAATAGATGATTGTCCAATTTGTTTTCTTGTACCAACTAACCCATTGATCTAACAAAGTTTCATTTTTTGCATGGAAATGTACACTCCAACCATGGAACGACAACTAGATGGATATGTGGTTTATGGCATTTGATAAACCTCCTTACAATAAAAAGGAGGTTCTATTGTATTTTATTCACAAATTATAAGTTGCCATGTCAATTATTTTGACATTCATGAATTAAATAGAGTTGTTATTAGTTAATTAGCATCACAAAATGGCTAGGTGTAACTCATTGAGAGGGTCACCCCTTTATAAGAACACTTAACCCATCCCCTAGCTACCTTACTTGGAGACAAGCTTTGTTCCACTAGTACAACAATATCCTCTCTAATGTTCATTTTACTTTGTTGTAGTATATGTTTGGTAACATCCTATTGAAATCTATCCATATACGATGTAAGACAACCAATGGTAGGGATTTCAAGATATGCCATTGATTATAAGAAAGGGCACATGTTGGCAAGGGGTTTTGGATACATTAGTTGCGCAGCACCATAGATGATGTGCATACTCAAAGACACTGTGCAAGTAGAAGATTAGCGTTCAATGTCAAGATCAAAATATTTTTATATTTTGTGTCACCTTTTTGTAGTTTTGAACCATATATTGTGGATATTGGTCATCATTTTGTAAAATCAGTTAGGAGTTAGTTAGGAAGTTATCCAAGTAGACCTTAAATGTAAAGGAACAAGCCTATAAATAGTTGTTGAATTACAAGTGAAGGAGATGTTAGAGAAAACAAGAGCATTAGAAACCTGGATAAATCCTTGTTGTTGTTTGAGATCTGTTTATCTATGGACTGTTTTGCTTATTTTGTGTAGAAGTAATATGACAAGGCGGAAGTTGGCCTGAATTGCTGTGTTCTTTTCTATTTTCATGTTTACTACTTATCTGCAACTCAATGATGAATGATATGTGAATATGCGACATGGATATATGATGTGATGCTTCCCTATTTTAAAGGATGTTATTATATTGGATCTACTTGCGCATCAATATGTTTATTGTTGTTTCGATTTAATGATGTGATCTATGAGAGAATAATGATGAATGATTATGCTAATGATTAAGAAAGTTATCATATCTCTCAATGTTGTGATAAGTTAAGTTGATGCACATAGTACTCACCTATTCTACATAAACTTGGTTCCGTTGGCACTCCCTTGAACATCTCAAGTGAGACCTCATCCGCTCTGCGGCAGCGGGTGTTGCTGGATAGGGTAAAACCTATCTAGGCCAGTTCTCAGGGAGATTACAAAGGTTTGTGTGTCGAGAGAGAGGAAACCCTTGTCGACTTGTTTTGTTAGCTCGGTCCATGCCAACAAATGGTTCCGTTCTCGAGACCTTCTTGCAACTGAGAAGAGGATATGTGGCATTCGACAAGACCAAAAATTTAAGATTGGTTCAACCAGAAACTACGAGAATTTGATGAGATAGAAAATCAAAACCATCGACTGATGATGGATAAATGGCTGGAAAGGTACATACATGATGGTCCACATGAGTACCTTTTCTCTGAATTCTCAATCATCTTATATGAGTGGTTGACACGATTTACCTAGCACAACACAAATTTCCAAGGAGGAGAGCCAACATCATGGACCCCTGAGTTGATCCAGGAGTTGCAGGAAACCGACAATAAGGCATCATGGGCTGTTGAAGTCTCATTAGATAGTATTTTGGAAGGTTATATCATCGAGTTCATGGTTGATACTACTAAGTCCTACAATGAAGCAGAAAGGGAATTCTTCAACAGACGATGTGGTAGATTCTTATTGTATTTGCAATTGTCAATTAAGATGCTTGTCTTTGAAAAAGGAATACTGAAGATGCACCTTGAGTAGTAGAACTCTGGTGTGTGGAGGGTGTGGATACCGTGAAGAAAGGGGGGAGATGAATGGAAGCATTAGAGGAAATTTCAACTCAAAATGGGCCTTTTAACTTTAACTCAAATTCCATGTCATTATGTGTTAGCCAATGAAATTGTTTTAAATTTGAAATACCACACAGGTCTTAAACACTTTTTTAATATAAATTTGGGGATAGGTATCATAAAAAAAAGTACTTTTCTTGTTTGTATTTTCGACATATCTCCCCATTTGTTTACTCAAATTTTGATCGAGAGAGCTCGTTGGATGCATAATTAAATTCTGCATCCAACAAGTAGCCACTCAGCATAATTTTGACGAACCCCGCTACCCGAAGAACAAGAAATACCTAAAAAAACATGATGATGACATCATCATCACATTTTTTCAGGTATTTCTTGTTTTTGGGGTAGCAAGGTCCGTCAAAAGTATGCCAAGTGGATATCGTTGGATGTGAAATTTAATTCCACATCCAACGATCTCTCTCTATCAAAATTTGAGTAAAAACATGGGGAGATATGTCGAAAATACAAGAAAAAAAATAGTTTTTATTTTCTTCCTCCAAAATTAATAAATATTATTTTATTATTTTAATTATTATTTTATTAATTTTTTTTAGGAGGCCCATTTTGAGGTGAAATTTCCTCTAATTGATAAGGGGTAGATGGGTGCAAGTTTCTATGAGACTGTGAGGGAATCCAAGGAATAAAGTTGTCTTATGAGGGGAGGAGAAAGGTTTCAAAGGGATAAGAGGTAGAGGATAGGGGAAGGTCCTGCTGCGATTGAAACATAATACCATGAAGGAATACCAAACAGGAAAAAGTGACCCTATAGTGACAAAAAGGATGACCAGATCTAGTCTACACCTACGATAATGGTAAGATCAAACCCCAACAACAATGTACCCACACTTCTGTGCACTACTCTGCATTCAGGAAGAAACACAATTTCAACGTCAACTTGTATGATGTGCCAGCAACATTCTAGTAGTAGATCAATGTCTGTAGGAAGAAGGCCCAAGATAGTGGGTGACGACACTAAGTTACCTTTGTTCCATGGAAACGGGATTGACGATCCCTAACAATATTGGTTTCTATGTGAGGTAGTTTGGACTATCAGACAAACTATAGATGATGATGTTAAGAAGGGCCAATTGGAGACAACCCTATGGGGTTGCGCAATGGATTCATATATGAAATTTACAAAAGATCCTATGGGGACCCCTACAAAGACATTGGTGGAAGTCAGAAAAGGACTCATTGAAGAATTCAAAAAACTGAAGTCTGAAGCATAGTACGTTAAAGAATTGAAGGAGATTAAGAAATTCCCTAACGATATTGTTTGGGATTTTAACTAAAGATTCAAGACACTAATGGAAAGGGTTAGTTTCGAGATGAGTAATGTCCAACACAAAGAATGGTTCATCGTAGTGCTAGTATCTCATATCAGAAAACCATTGATGTGGTAGAAGATTGCGACACAAAATGAGGCTCTAGAGATCACAATGAATTTGAAAGCTTCTCCCATTGGAGAAAGTGCAGCCAGTATAAAAGGGATTCAGACGTAGCTGGCGAACTTAACACTTCAATTGTAAGATATCAAGAATGGTAAAGAGCATCATGAAGATATCTGCTGCACTCAATGTCGTGCAGATGAACATACCAAAGATACTTGCCCCGCTTTTCAAAATCATCTATTGTTAAGAGCACCGAACCCATTGAGTTGTGGCAGTGTACCATGGTTTCGTATTTTTCAATTATATGAGCATCAACATGAAGAATGTGGATACATGGAGAAGATGGTAATGAAGTCGATGAACATATACTATTCATTTTTTTAATCGGTCAGCCACAAAGATAAGGATTGTCACACATATGACCTACTCCAAGAAAGGACGTATGATTCATAGTATGTGAAAGGTGGATATCGTCAGGAGGTACAAAAACTACAGCCGAAGGTGGTACAACCACCACCTCAAGCACAGTATGTACCACCATCGTAGATGCAGTTTATACCATCATAGCTGCAGTATAAACATATGAAAATGGTTCCACCATAGCCGCAGTATGTTTAGTCAGCACATTATGTTGAACATTAGCCGAATCCCCCACAGAAAAACTTAAATCAGCCATAATACCAATAATAAGGAGGATTCCGAGGTTGGGGAGGAGGCTTTGGTTGAGGAGGAGGACGAGGTTGTGGACCTATCTAATGTTACAAATGTGGTGTACTATGGAATTACTAAAGAGATTTCCCATAGTTGTAGTGTTTGTGTATGTATTGTACCCCAATTGATCACACTGTAGAGAACTGTCCACAACTGATTGAGAAGTGGCAGGAAGGAAATGTTCCTCAATTGTAGAATCAGAACCAGTTTTTGAATCTGACTCAGTTGCAGAACCAAGACCAATTGTAGTCGAACCAGAATCAAGTGCAAAATCAGAATCAGAACCAAATTCCAATTCAGAACCAAAATGCAACTCAGAATGGGAACCAACCTATCAAACCACCACTAAATGAGAATCAAGGGCCCACGGTTGTGATGATCTCAGTAGAACCCAGAACGAAGGATGTCGATGTCATTGTCGTCACTCGTAGAGGTACAAATACTAGAGAAGATATACCACATCCACAGATTCAGCTAGCTGAGAAGAAAAAGGTGCAATTCAATATTTATGTCGAGAATGACACATTCTTTGAACCATGCGATCTAATCGAAAGGAATCCTGGTAAGTCACCTATTTATGAAATGCTCACTGATTTTGATTATTCTGTAGAGGTGGGACCATCGTGACAACATGGTACCTTCGATAAATTCTTTGATAGTTGTTGGTCTCTAGCGAGAGATCCCAATGCTCTTGCTAAGATTGTGAAATTGTTGCATCGACCGACAAAGGAACAGAAGGAATCCATGGTGAACTCTTTGCATAAGAAAAAGATGGGCAAAGAGATTCGTATGAACATTCAGATTGGGGACTATGAGGTAGATTCATTCATTCTAGTCTAGGATTAGATGTTAACATTATGACAAAATAGACATGGCAGAATATGGGGAGGCAAACATTGGGCTGGTATCCAGTGTAGCTACGGTTGGCTAATCAAGCGAAGGCTCAACCAATTGTGCGCATGTCGCACCTAGTAGTGGATGTTGAGGGAATGAATACCTATGATAATTTTGATGTGATTTAATTCATTGATGGCGAAGGCTCCTATCCCACGTTGATGGGGATTGGATGGGCCAATGATAGTATGGAAGTCATCAATTTTAAGAAGCGGATGATGAACTTCAAGAATCAAGATATCAAAGTCATCGCTCCAATGGATCACAATGAAGGGAAAAGATATATTGAGCTAGTGAAGGACAAAGTTGTCAGAGGATGGGATCATGCATATAATATTTTAGAATATTACATCCATCCGACTGCTGATGGAGAACTTGGGTGGCACAGCTCTAGCTCTGCGTCTTCTGACTCTAATGATGCTCTACAAAAATGGAAGAACTACTTTCATGAAGTGTCGCTATGAAAATGTAGCTTAATTACGTAGTCATTGTGTCCCATTGCGATTGAAACCATTGAGTTTCCAATTTATGAAGGATTTCCTGAGTTATCCAACTTTCTTGTCGAATTCAAAGATAAGGTTTCAAAACCACACCGGTTGCTGGAATTGGAGGAAGCACTGAAAGCCACTACAACATGTTGGTGGGAGACCCATCAGAAGTCGATCACTGGACAGTCATAGTGTCGAATATTGATGACGATTCACTTTGGAGATACCGAAGTATACCATACTGGAAGATATGATGGGAGGACTATACATGGGAATCATCTGATCGAGTGTCGAACTCTATGGGAATAATGAGCAAAGGAGTAGGTCCATGATTTTTTCCATGCGTTGGATGAAATGCTGTGATCTTGGTATGTATCAGATTAGTTATGATCACTACCTGGAAGGAGTTGACAATATTCTCTACTCACACCTTCAATTTTGTGGATTCCAATATAGATGTGCATAATGCACTACAACTCATTCGCGATGTTGTTCTGAAGGTAGTGCTGGTTTCATATCTGGTGGATCCTCATGCGCACTGCCACATGCATTAAATGATGGAATGTTATAATGTGACTAAGGGACCTAAGGATGATGACAATCTACGTTATATAAATATTCCATAAAAATAAGGAAGTCGGGATGTCATAGCACCAGAGTACTGATAGATCCCATAAATTAGTCACTTAAAATTAAGTAGGTCAACATTGGGACAGAAGAGAACCCGAAATTTGCAAATGTTGGGGATTACTTGGATGAATAAATGATGGCAAAGATCACAAATATTTTTCATGAATTTCAAGATTTATTCCGTACAATGTTTTCTAAGATGAAGGGGATACTGGGTGATTTAGGGTTGATGAAAATTCCATTGAATCCAGATGCGAAACCAGTAAGGAAAAGGCCGTATCGCTTGAATATGTGATACAATGTTTGTTACTGAATGGGGTTGTTTTCAGTTTACTGTAATGCCTTTTGGGTTAAAGAACGCACCTATGATATTTTCTAAGGTTGTTGTAACTGCATTCAAATATTTTATTCAGAAGTTTATGTAATCCTACATGGACTATTGGATAGTTTATGGATTGATAAGAGACCATTTGGAAAACTTGTGATTGATGCTGGAAATATTTCGATAACATCATATCACGCTGAAATCAAAGATATGCATTTTTTGCGTGCCCTTTGGGATGCTGTTGGGCCACATTGTTTGTAAGAAAGGACTATTGGTTGACCCCGTGAAGATTGCATTAATATTGATATTTTCACTGCCTATGAACATGAATATGCTTAGATCGATGTTTGGGCACACAGGGTACTATCGCAAGTTCATACGAGGGTGTGTTGTGATTACCACGCCTATGGAAAAATTATTGAAGAAGGATGTAATATTTTTATGGAGTCAAGAGTGCCAAGGTAGTTTCAACACACTGAAGGACAAGATGGATTCTGCGACAATATTGGTTTTTCCTGATTGGAACAAGGAGTTCCATGTCCATGTTGTTGCATCGTCTGTTGTGCTGGGAGTGGTACTTGTACAACTAGGAGAAGGAGATCTATATCACTCGATTGCTTTCACTAGTCAAAAGTTGTCCCTTGCAGAGAAAATCTATATGAACACAGAGAGAAAAGGTCTAGCGATGGTATATACGCTACAGAAGTTTAGGCATTACCTATTAGGCGGTCATTTCAAGATGTTTACCAACCACTATGCTTTGAAGTACCTAGTCAATAAGCCTGTGTTCGGGGGGAATATATGTAGCTGGCTACTTCTCTTTTAGGAGTTTGATTTTGAGATAATTGTGAATCCGGGTTGCTTGAATGTTGTCCCTGATCATTTATCATGATATAAGATAGGCGAGGAGCCCACAAATATTGAACATGGACCGTCAGATGCATAGTTGTTCAGTCGACATGGCAAATGATTATTATGATAAAATAATTCAGTTTTTTGCAACGGGAACTACACCGAAGGATTTCAAAACAATTAAAAAGAAGCATTTGGTGGTTAAGGCTTCATAGCTTAAGCTTATTGCTAGAAAAATATATAAGCTAGGACCATATGATATTTTGCAGTGATGTGTCCTATAGCATGTACACCGATAGATTCTAGCATAAGCACATGTGGGAGTGGCTGGTGGACACTACGAAGGTCGAGCTACTATAAGGAAGGTACTTCACGTAGGGCTCTGGTGGCCCACTCTGCATAATGATGCAACAGATTATGTGCAAAGTCATGATATATGTCAAAGAATGGGGAATCCATCACGGAGGGACGAGATGCCGCTGGTACCTCAGGTGACATTACAACTGTTTGATAAATGGGACGTGGATTTTGCGGGACCAATCAACCCACCTGGGAAGAGAACTAGTGCATGGTATATCATTACAATGAAATAACATTTGAAAAGGTGGGTGGAGGCCACACCAGTCATGGATTGCACCACTACAAAAATAGAAAGGTTCTTATTTGACAAGATTATTACTCAATTTGGATGTCCAAGGATATTGGTGCGCGACCAAGGGAGTCAGTTCATCAATTGCATAATCAATGCATTGAATGAAGAACTTCAAATACAACATAAGAAGAGTACCCCATATCATCCTCAGGCGAACAAGACAGTAGAAGCATTCAACAAAATATTCGTGCATGCGCTTAAAAAGGTATGTAATGAAAACCACGATGACTGGGACTTAAATATTCTAGTAGTATTGTGGGCATATTGCACCAATTGTAAGAGATTGACGGGACAGACACCATTCAAGGTTGTGTATGGAAAAGAGGCAGTCATGCCTATGGAGAACATCGTTTCGAGTCTACGCATTGCAGCCACAGTGGGCATGGATGATGAAGCAATGCTTAAGGACTGTGTGGAGAAGTTGGTAGATCTTGAGGAAGACCATTTTATCACAAGTTTCCACTAGTGCATCGAGAAGGATCAACATAAGGCTTGGTACGATTACCACATAAAAAATATACAGTTTCAACAAGGAGATTTGGTGTTGTTATATGACAACAAGTTCATGAAGCATCCGAGTAAGTTACAGATGCACTGGTTAGGTTCATATCTTGTTAATTCAGTTACTTCATGAGGTGCATTTCAACTGCAACATTTGGATGGATAAATGATGCCAAAGCTAGTGAATGGTAGCAAGCTGAAGCCCTATAGGATGGGCCTCAAACCACGCGATGCTTGAGGCACTGCACAATGAAAAAAAAAGTAGGTAGAATGATGGATGCACAAGAGTAGGAGTCAGTAATGTAGTTAGGAGGAAATGTTGTGACATCCGTAGGGTTGTGCACATATTCAAATTAGTAATAAATGAAGACAGTTAAAATAAGTTAACCAACGACACTTGTGGAAGAGATGCGTAATGATGGCAGATCCGACTGTTGTGTTTTAGAATCGATGAAAAAATTGGGTAGTTAATGCATGATTTTCTCATGATGGTCGCATTGATTTAGTAATGATGAGTATGATTTGATTTGGCACTATAAGAGGGAGATCGACATGGTCAAAATACACCATTATGTAGACTTGAGTTGAGTTGCGGCATTGCAGAGCTGTCGAGAAAGTTTCCAAGTGAGTTCGAGGGGATTGGGTAAGTTGCTAATTCCAGAGAGGGTGCGTCATTGTTAAGTATTGTCGAGAATTGGTGTGGCATGAATAGTAACTCAAAAATAGTAGAGATTTTGAGTGAGCAATATTCACCAATTAGACTGGTAACCATCATTGAAGAGATCGAAAATATGCATATAGAATCATCCTCATTGTCGAAGAAGAAGCGAAAAGGTTAGAATCCTAGCTCTTCGGTGCTGCAGAAGAGGCAGACTCGAACGTCTACAAGAGTAGTGGAGGGAAATGCACAAATGGGGCCATTGAGATCAGGATTTGTGGATTCATCAGCTTGAGTAGGGGTTTCTGTTAAGGACATCCCTGGGTATATACCTCCTAGTTGTCCTGGTGCAAAGGCCAAGAATCCCACTAAGAATCAAAGATATGAGATAAGGATTCCAACGATACCACAAGGGATGGTATGCACTTCTGGTATTATGATTGCACCAATGTAGATGAAATATGAAAATCATGATTTGTTCGCACTAGAGGATGTTGCGAACGATCCATATATGCCAATGGTAGTGGTAGAAGGAGGCCCGATAGAGCGCATTTCGCATGACTGGGCGTACGGGATGGAAAGAGCTGGATTGCTCAAGTTAATCAACATGTCACACTTTGGGCATCCAACTGAAGTAAATTCATGCATGAAGCATATTTTGGAGTGCTTCCATGGCAGGAAATTATGGTTGGATAAACCGATTGAAGTCATGGTGGGGTTGATTTCAAAAATAACGAGGCTTCCCAAGTATGGGCTAGACCCCTCACAGTATTTATGAGGAAAATACAATGATAAGAAGTTGGCAGAGACATTGAAGAAGTGCTATGCTTTAGAGCACGACGGACGAGTGTACTGCATTGATAGTATCAATGACCGCGCGATGCACATTAAACTAATAGTTTTGGCCGGTAAGGTGGTAAGGAAGAACCGCCTCATCCAATGTAATTCAGGGGTGGTCGCATGGGTTGAGCTGTGTGTGCAATGTGTAAAAATTAATTGCTCACTCTTCCTTATGAACCAGTTGGCGAAGGACGTAGTGGAAATGAAAGTGGGCTACAGACCATTCACATATAGTTGGCTACTGATCTTGATTGTGCTAGTGTCTTGGATGGAGCCATATCACTACCATGGCATGGATGTCAAGGTGATAGAAGTATGTAAGGATACGTGATATCAAAAATTATGGTGGGTGAAAGAACATGAAAGATTAATGGATTATTTGATCCAATTTTAGATCTCTTGGGAAGCGCTATAGGAGACAGTGGTAAAAGTTCCAAGATTTCCAGAGGAATCTATGACAGAATATCAAAGAATTGCACGGTTCACAATTGGACCACATGCTATTCATGTTCACGCATGATGGGATGCAGAGAGGAATGGTTGCCGATGCAATACAAGGTGTCTAATGCATATTTGGATGCATTGAGTAATGATTGTCCTACGTAATGGCGAGAACTAGTCATCTTAGACGAAGTTTTGATGTGACCCCCGATGAATACACCTAATGATCCTGTGTGCAAACATGACCAACAGATTCATCAGGAATCTGATGAAGAACCATTGACAGAGACACCTACTAACTTGGAAGCACAACACATATTCACTAAACTAAAAACAAAGAGGCAAATGGAGCAAGATGCGAATATTAGCACCGTGTCTGCAATGGAGGCACAATTGAACTAACTCATGAAGGACATTAATGATGCAACCGATGCAGTAATAAAGGAAATGAAGAAATTGACACAAGATGGATGCACCGAGGTAAGCAAAAAACTGGATTCTTTGTACAATGTTGTTTTGAAGAGAGAACCAGAGGAAGGAGAAATGGTGGAGGATCTTGCGTCAATCAGCACTGAGCCGCAAGTTAAGAATATTCAAATTACCTTGACTATGATTGACATTAGACGAGAGGATTTGAATACCTCTGTACACTAGTTGTAAAATATATCACTGGATATCAACGTGTTATCCACAGAGACATTGCTACACTTGCAATGAGCTTCCAACCAGAAGTTGGCAGATAGATAAAAAGACATCATCGATTGGTACTTGCAGTCGCAGGAGAAAGAGGAAAAAGCGCAGAAAGAGATCGAGGACTTGCAACGAAGGAAAATTTTAAGAACCTCCCATAAATTTATATATGTAATAAATTGGTGAATCCCCATGATACATGGGAAAGTGCGAAGGCTATTTTATCAATAATATAATATGGATATATAATTTTTTGGTGAATCTTTCATGGAATTATTAAAACTTGTAAAACATGGGAGAATCTTTGATGGAATTATAAAATATTGTAAAATATTGGTGAATCTTTAACAAAATTATAAAATCCAGTGAAATAAGACAAATCTTTCACAGAATTAGAAAACCTTGTATAACATTTAGCGAATCTTTAACAAAATTAAAAATCTTGTAAATTTTAGCTAATTTTTCATTGAAAGATATAAACTTAAGTCTTGACAAAATTTGACTTAATAAAATTACCTAGATGATGTTGTATTTAATTTAGAATTGTCACATACTCTAGCACTAGAAAACCTTGTAAAGAAAATCAAATTTTCAATCTAAATTGTTGATTTTATTCATCAAAACTACTTATATACTACTAAGTTGAAACCTCCTTAGAGATAAAATGGAGAGATTAGAACATTTTATCAAAGTGTGAAGCTCATTTATCATACTACACTCAATGTACAATCAATTTTCAGAAAGTATGTTGGGGCCAATCATCCCACTCAATATAAAAAACTTCAATGGATGGTTGCATAGCATCCACATTGGCATTAACATATTTCTATCAAGAATGCCCTCATTTTCTCGCACGACCTACAATCAAGGTGAATAAGTTGTATAAGAGAAAGATAATAAAGTACCTCCAAAACATTAAAACTAAAAGTAACACATTTTTTTAGTTTACAAACATTCCATAAAATACAAATGCTCATCATGTATGATTCACAATAGGGAAAAGTTTAGAAACATGTACCTCAACATATTCTTTCACGCTTTATTTATAAATATGGCCAGAATCCTAGAGGATCCATGTAGTGATCTTTTAGTCATCAAATCGACAATAAAATTCCATTAGATGAATGTGGGTCTCAATGTCAATAGGTCTCCTATGATGAATGCATAGGAACCAAGTAAGCCAATGCATAAACCATTTTTTCTCTTCGCTTAGCAACTCAAATATCATTTCCATTTCTAAAAACCAAAACGTCTTTTCAAAAAAAATATAAAATAAACATAATAGATTCTAAATTTAAAATGGTGAATATGCTTAAGTCATGCAACAAAGTGAAAGAAAATACAAGCATATTTCCTCAAAACATCAAATATTTAAAAAGAACAATAATAATTATAAAAAATTATTGAATGCTACAAAGGGATACAAAGGGCTCAAATCACAATCAATTATCAAGGGAATAAAAATCTAACAAAAATAAATGCAATCAAAATTTAAGAAACAAACAAGCCATTTATGAAACTAATCAAGCTAGTACAAAGGGCTAAAACTGCAATAAAGTATCAAGGGCATAAAAATAAATTTAACCATAATAAACAAAAACTTTCAAATTTGAAAAAATGCTCCAAATGCAAGAAACAACAAACCATTAATATCTTCCAAAATATCAAATTTAAAAAGTTTTAACTTTTGACTGAGTCCATTATTGCTAAACAGAAGTATTGTTAAATTAATTATTTAACCTTTAATACTACGACACTATCTATAAATAGATAAGTCCCAACTTCATTTCCTGTCAAATATAATAAAAAAACAATGTGTTAGTTAACTATCAAAACCTCAAAGTTCAAATAGATTGCATCAAAAAAATGTAGCTCCAATATTATTATATTTTATACAGATTATATATTGAAAAACTTATTTTACCTGAAATGCAATTTGAATTGTATATATGGTAATCCTTCTCCTATCATGCAGGATATTAGATTCTCAATTCTGATGTAGACCCACACCTTCTGCATGTTGAACATGAACTTCTGTAGATTAAATATCATTATGAGGCTCCAAAACATTATTATGTATCAAGTTCATTGGAAACATTTGTTATATTGCATTCTCCTCTTCTCTCACAATCTAATCGCCAAAGTGATAGAGCTCTATTGAATGGAAAATTGGTAATGCCATACTTTGTTACATATAATATTAAACAAGTATCCACATTCTTATCAATTTTGTTCCTCAAATTTGACTTCAAGAATGATAATGCACTAAACATTCTCTCATCCTCCACTGATCCCAAAATCATGGTTTGACATAAATCCACTAATTTGAAATACTTTGACATGTTTTCTTGTAAAAATTGTCTTTCACCTAAAATAGTCCATAATTTGATTACTGCACCATGTTCTATAGGTTTTGGCAAATCAAGATATTGATCTAACAGTGTTTTAGCAAAGCAAGTCTCTTGCTCATATAATTTTGATGAATCTAATATACCTCCAATGTATTCTCCTTGTACCTTGACATTCCTACCAAAGTAGTGCACTAAAATACTCACTTTTGTTGAAAACCAACTTTTAAAGTGTCTATACCTTTTTCTTTATTCCAATATTGAGGGTATACCATAGAGATGGCCTCCAATAATTCATCTCGAGGAAATCATTCTCTGATCTGTGATGATAATGATTGTGCAATTTGTATCAAGTTGTGTCTCAATGAAATCACGATATCATTCAACTGATCTCTTGAAACATGACACTCTTTGGTGGTTTGTCCCATCTTACTAACATAATGAAAGGGAACCATATACCCATGCACTACCATACTTAGTCTCCCTTTTTCATCAAATTTCAAATAATTTTCAGTATTTTCTATACCAATGAGAGTAGTCCAACCGTTAAACGTTGGACTTGTAAAATATCCTGGCATCGTATACAAATAATCCAATGCAAGGCATGTTAATTTCCTTGCATTTGTGTACTCTGCAATATACATTGTACGAATCTGAGCCATTTTGACAAGGACATTCATTTCATGAAGCAAAGGAAGAATTCTAACAAATGTTAATAATGTCTCTATACCAGTTAGTCGAAAGAGAAGTTATTGAGCTTTTTCTACACTAAAGTGATGTTCATGCATCTCCCCTACCAATGATTTGTACTCACTAAATGGTGTTTGAGCTAGTCCATTCAGTGAAATCCATCTTGTATCAACATCTTTTAATAGTTTTTTTTTCCATCTGTAATACTGTCTTCAAATTGTTGAAACTTTATAAATATCTTAGGAGTATGACAAAATTATGCATGAGTCTCATGTACAAGTTCTTCAACTTTTGAAACCAGTGGAAACTTGCTTACTATTTTAAATGAAAGATTCATCCTATGAGCCATACAATGAATACTGATCATAAACGGTGAAGCTTATAGTTGTAGTTTGACACAAAGCCCATTCCTTTTTCCTTGCATGATTGATGCTCCATCTACTCCAACACATACCAACCTTTTTGCAATCATTAAATCATCCATACCACCAATTTCCTTCAATGTCTTAATAACAAGTTCATAAATATTTGCAGTTGTAGAACTCTTCTTCATTTTTGGAATCCCAAGTAGATATGAATGTCTAATATGACCATTAACCATATAAATACTCATGCATACCCATGAAGCATTATCAATAGCTGTAACTTCATCCAAAGATAGTGAAAAAAATCTGGCATTTGCAATCTTCTCTTTCAAATCATCCTTTTCTACTTGAGCTAGATATTTTTCCCATTCCCAACCACTCGTTACAGACCAGTGAGAAGATGGAAAATTTGGTACATCAAGAAAAGATACATAGTTCTTATACTATGGATAATATATCATAGGGCGACCTCTAGATAAGATGTGAAATACAATGCTTACTTGTGTCGTCTTGGATAGTAATTTTCTTTCCATTGTTTTTCCAAATAGAGATGTGATAGTCCCTTCACTTGCCTCAAGTTTACTCCTACTTATTAAGTATTTATTATATTATTCTTGATATTTGACATGTTGACATTCCTCATAAGATTTCCATTTGGTAATAGACTTCTCCTCACGATTTAAATTTGCTTGACATAAACCTTTCCTACATGCTTCTCTATTGTATCTAACTTCATTTGCAATTTTATTGTCTTATCTAGTTTCCAACTACATAGAATGCATTTAACTTCTTGTGTAGCTTCATTATCATTTATTGAATTTATTGGTTCATTAAAAGGAAATATTGAGGCCAATTTCGATTGGAATTTTCCCCCTGTGTCCCATTGGCCTTTATTCCTTTTTCATGATTGTGAATGATTTGTGTTTCCTCCCAAGGAAAAACCTTCAACATTATCATTGTCAATTTCTGGTTGAATTGCATTTATCTCACTTGGTTCACTAGAGGAACCTATTTTATCATTCGTTATATGGTTATTAGTTGCATTCTCAGAAGTGTTGACATCTCTCTCATTGATGGGCTGCTCAAAAGAGTTTGAATCATGAAGAGAATTAGGATTCTTAGATTGAGGCTTCTGAAAGTATGAGAATACATATCTTTGTTTTGATGTTTTCTTTCCACGGTCAGTCTTTGACATCTCATTCAATATTTCACAATTGAAATATTAAATAAATTCAGAAACCCAAAGTGAACCCTGCATGAGAAAATAGAAATAAAATCAATACAATTTCTAAGATATCCATGATGATATGAATTCTATAGGATAGAAAATTTAAACCTAGTAAACTAAACCCATTCATGATGACCTTCTAGACCAACGAAGAAGTTGATCCTCCATGACTATAAATTTGACTTACGGACCTAAAGGCCAAATAAGCACATACAAACCAAATAGCACACACTAAAAATCGCCTAAGTAACAAAGACACATCAGATAAAAGAATAAAATCCTAATGGAAATCTTGGGATGATTAGGACCTAGGTCCAACCAATGAAGAACGAAGGATGGTTGCTTTGTATCTCGTGAATATTTCTATGGGTGCAAGCATTGGAGTCACCCAACCTCCCTCCCAAACTGTCAACCGAGGTTACCTTCCAAGTTCGTCCTAGGTGTACTAGAAATATCCTTCCAATACTACCTATGTAAGATCCTAGTGTTTGGAGACTAAGGCTACCAAATCTACATCGAGATTATGGCATAACAGTTGATGGCCTGATCAATGTGCATGGGTAGACTAGTTAATCCCGAAACCCTATCAATACTGGCACCTCACGGGGCCAAAGAAGCGGTATTGATAAGATCCCCAAATGCACACCAATCCTGATAAACGATCGAACAAGGAAGTGGAGGGGTATCTCCTCAACCGAGCTCTCACACACCCTCATGCTTAACTTTTGTTTGAGAGGATATTTCCAGATTATCTCTTGTAGAAGGGGATTTACCTAAATATAGGACACTACATTTGAAATCAAAGTGTTTTTGGACAGTTTAAATATCCTAGTCCAAAAACCTAGCCTAAGCTAGTTGATGCTCGAACCTATAAAAATAAAATTACCTATAGATTTTAAGTTAAACATTCTTTTAATGGTTGTATTACTCAAGGTAGCTAAATGATACTTCATGGTGTTATAGACTCAATAAAGTGAAAGCAAATTATGTATAAAAATTTCAAAGTGAATGCAACTAATAATGTAATTTTTTTCTTTTTCTTTGTAAAAGAAACTAATGAAACATTTTTTTAACAATTCAAGAAACCACAAAACTTAAAATATTTTTGATTTTTTTGAAAATTTGTGAGAAAAACAAATAATGCAAAATAAAAAATTCCTTTTGTCTTTCCATACACTTATGAAGTGATAAATTGATAATTACATCCTAAGCTAGGAAAGTGACATTTAGATAATGGAACATAATCCCTTAAATATCTCAATCACGTCCTTGTTTGTTTAGCGCAATGTTTGAAGGAGATTGATCTGGTTGCTGTGAATTGATATATTCCACATAAAACTCCACCACAACTCCAAAATGCTTTGAAAAATATTATACGATTATCTCATTAAATAAATCAAAGGAATAAGCAAAATAAGCAAACATTACTAATCAAATTTCAAGATATTCATTCAACAAATGTGCATTATCATTTATGAAGGAATATTATAATGTTTATTATAATTTATGCAACTTAGAATTTTATCCCTCCCTAATATACTATGGGAATATGTTCATGCTAGTGTGGAATGTGGTCAAAACATACAACAAAAGTGGAATTCATTTTGTAACCAGGATGGAATTTCATTCCTCCCTAATATAATACATGAATATGTTCATTCTAGTGTGGAATGTGGTCAAAGCATACAATAGAAGTGGAATTCATTTTTCAATTCACTAGGTCATTTTTACCAAGTTTTGTTGATTTGTATTTATATTTTTTTTTTCAAGTCACCGTCATTTTTACCAATGTTTGTTGATATGTTTCAGTATTATATATATA
>LPNX010041893.1:57242-74875 GCA_001517045.1 Pseudotsuga menziesii
TTTTTGGACAAAGTGGACGCTTTTCCATGGGATGGCGCTTTTCATGGCGTTATTTGCATCTCTTTATAAAATTTGGCGCTATTTTGGACACTAATCAGCGTCCCAATTACCGTCCCAATTAACATCCCAATTAGCATCCCAATTAGCGTCCCAATTAGCGTCCCAATTAACATCCCAATTAGCATCCCAATTAACATCCCAAGTTAAAATTTGGCACTATTTTGGATGGATCATTAGCGTGCCAATTAGCATTCCAATTATCGTCCCAATTAGCATCCAAAGTTTTGTCCCATGTAGCATCCCAATTAGCATCGCAATTTAAAAGGTGGAGCTATTTTTTACAATAATTAGCATCCCAATTAAAGTCCCAATTTATAGTCCCAATTAGCATCACAATTGGCATCCCAATTAGCATTCCAATTATTGTACAAAAAATCATCCTATGTAATGCCCAGAATAGCCTCCCAAAAAATGTCTGAAATAGCACTAGGAATTGCACTAGGTTTAGAGCTAGGAATTGTGTTTGGAAAACATCCGACATAACGTTAGATTTTCTTAATTTCAACGTCAGTGATCAATGTCAATGTCAATGATCATGATTCATGTGATAGTACTTTTGGATCTTTATTTATCATAGTGGCACCTAAATGATCGTAATCATGCCATTTTTTGATATTGATTAATCATAATGAGGGGTAAATTACCCTAATGTCACCTAAATTGTTGTAATAGCATTTGAGTGTCCCCAACAAAATTTGATAGATCCTAATGGCATTTGATTGTCCCTAACAACATGATGATGATGCATTTCGATAATTGTGATAGAGTGTATGGATATAAATTGATAAGTATAATACTATATCATCCATTTCTGTGAGGTAGTATCATTCCTTGCTCAGTATTATCACAATTATGTTGATGATGAATATGACGACAACAGTGATGCTGATTTATTGTATGATGTTGATGGCAATGTGGATGTCGATGATGATTATGCATGGGGTAGAACTTTTGGATCGTAATTGATTCTAATGGCACCTAAATTTCTGTAATGACATCTAAACGACCCTATTATCATCGAAATGACTATAACAACATATAAATGACCTTAACAGTTACATGACAGGAGTCATAATGGTGATGAGTGATTAAGAACACTAATGGTATATGACTGACCATAATGACAATGATGACGATGATTTTGTTAACGATTTACTTAATTTTTAAGATGAGGATGATAATGAGGATGATGATCAAGATTATGTTGATGTACCATATGGCATTGATGATGATGATGATGATGATGACAACGTCGATGCCCACGATGATGATGCATGTCATACTAGTTTTGGATACTGACTGATCCTAATGGAACTTAAATGTTCATAATGACATGTGGGAGACATATTAATATCACCTAAATGGTTGTAATGGCATTTAGTTTTTGTGGACAACATTTTAATGACCTTAATGGCATTTGAGTGATTGCAACAACATGACATGGATCCAAATGGTGATGACTGGTGATGAATTATAGTGGCATATGAAGGACCCTATCAATGATGATGACAATGATGTGGTTGATGATGTATTTCTTGATGAGGATGATGATGACCATGATGTTGTTGATGATTTACTTATTGATGTTGATGATGACGATGTCAACAATTATGATGATGCGATGTATGATGTACTTGACGTTGACATTCACTTGTCCTCGACAACATTTGAGTGACCTTAATAGCATTTGAGTTACCTTAATGGAATTTGAGTGACCTTAATGGAACTTGTCCTTGACAACATTTCAATGATAAGTTGGATGTATTGCATACAAATTAATGAATGTTCAGTCTAGTTATTGCTCCAATTCGAGTGTTACTTCTATTGTCAACTTCACTATGCATGTTTATGAATTTTTCACTGTAAAATCAATATCCTTCATTCTTCTTTCATTGTGAGGTTCAATCTAGTGTGAAGATATTGTGGAATTAATAATTTTACATATGAAGACTCACATTATGTTAAAAATATTAAGTTGTTAATATTAAAAAATTAAGAGTTTGAATGTAGATGCCCACAATCTAATTCAAACATGAAGAGTGGCAGGGAATGCTTATAGAAATGTTTTCAAATGTAGTGGAATTAAATACCAAGCACATGAGTTGATTAGGTTGTGGAGTAGACAAAAATTAATGTAAATTTATCATAACTACTTCAAGGTCATTTTTTAGTTTATCCCTCATTGCTTCCAGTATGTGTAGGAATGCTTGATTTAAGATTGTTCAAGGTGATAGACTCACTAGTACAAAATGAGGAATTAGCTACTGGGTGACTAAAAATTCTAGTCACCATAGGTTTCTCAAGTGATTTACTACTAAATATGAGCAATTTTGATTGATCCAACTATAAACGACTAAAATTAACGACTAATTTAGTCACCAATTAACAAATATGACTAGATAACAAGTGATAGAATTAATAAAAAATGACTATCTAGAAGAATATGAAGTAGTCATTTATGTTAGTCATTTTTAATTGTGTCATGAAAAATTGGAAATTTGACAATGAATTTTCATGCCATGCACCTCAATCTTCAGAGATCCACCAAACCAATTGTGTGAATTTTCTCTTGACCATATTTATCCCTGCTACACCATTGAAGCAAACCTGACTAAGCGTGTTCCAAAGGAAAATCAGGTTCCTACGTACCAAGCAATTTAGCAAAGACAGCATAACCGGGGTTGGGGTATCAAACTTTTTTGTTCAATACCTTTCATGAAAGCATACATGTATGGGATGGAGGAGCAATGGAATCATGCCTAAGTCAATTGAATCCTTACAACTCAATGCATGTCTGAGTCTCAACACTCTGCCTTTTAAAGTGAACCAAAATACCAAAAGAAGTTTATTAATGGCTAGATTTGAGAAAGTTCTAGGTATATGCTATAATTAAGGGCTCGAGGCTCTAAAATTTGTTGTGTTTTGTACCAGTCCATGATTCAATGAATCGATAGTCATGGGTAGGAATTTAAGTTATTTAATGAAAATAATTAATCTGTATAACCTCTATGCCAAAACCGTTTTCCATGCTGATGCAGGCCACTACCCTCTTTATTGTCTTACCAAATGGCATGATAATGAGGAAGAAGACCTAAAATTATGGACTTCACCTTCAAGGAATGCCTTGCAATCACATTGGTAAGGAGTGATAAGAAGATCACAACAATCCAACATGTCAAATCTTAGTTGATAGTGTTAATTAAAGACTTACATGGTAAATTTAATATGACACTTACTTATAGTTGTCTCTAACTCTTTGTGTCTTGACACATTTAATATTTTATGGTTGTCTTTGCGCCTTGATCCAATTCGTATTATAAGGTGGGGATGTGCATGCATAATAATCCTTAGTTATGACTATGAGATGAGGATTTAAAGAGAAGAGGATGTAAAGACAAGTAGTTTTATATGTATTTTGGTAGCGATGAGGACAAATGTTGTGAGAAACCACACATGTTTGGAAGGATGGAGGAAGATTACATCACGATCATGCCACCCATAAAATTGAAAACTATTCTTGAGGCAATAATTTTTTTTTAATTTTATTAATCACCGCTGTTTCTCCATATCATCTGCCGAATGACACCTATCTATAACAATGCATAGATCAGCTTCTGCACAGTTTGTGATCCTAGCTACATTCCATTATTTGTATTTGCATGACATCAAGTATTATTTATAGTTGTCATGAGTCCATGATATTCATGCAATAAATGAAGTCTTGTCATGGAGGACTTATCAAACCGGCCTTTTGAATTTCATTTTGACGAAAAAAGAGTGGACATTGGTAGCGAGGTTCACATAGGTAGTAGGCACAAATTTTTGAGCTCGTTTCAGTCCTAGTAGTTGTTATTTTTTGTTATAGTCATAGTTATTGACACATTGCCACACTTTAGATTGCAACCCCGAGTGACTTGAGAGTCAGAGTCACATGTCAATGGCTAGTGCCTCTAGCCATCAATGATTACTGGTCATCTTGCACAACTAAGTAGTGAGTAAATTCCATGAGTGAGTAAGTGATTATAATTTATCATATTTCTAATATTTTGAATGATGAGTTCATCTCTATAGCATAGGAATTTCAACATCTTGAGAAATTTATATGTAAGGGTAGTTTCAAATGTTTCCCTTCTTTTGAAATGTCAATATAAATTATGCCTTTCTTAATTGGAAGGGTAAATTCAGATTTTAAATTTTTTTTGAAGGGAAATTTTAACTTTACACTTCTGGGAAGGGCGAGAACCCTTTAGAAGGGATGAGAAGGGTTCAATTTTTAACGCTGGGTCTAAATAGTCTTTTTTTTTCACATGGAAGTGCGGAGCCTTGAACTTATTTGTATTTCAAGGCCCGTTGAGATTACAAGTAGTGTCAAGAATACATACTGATTAAAAAAATTTCCTAGAGAATACATGATGAGCAGAGATTCAAGCTGTGTGGGAGTTGAACCGAGGTCTACCCAGAGTCAAATGCTTGGACTGACCATTAGACTGTCTTCTACGGGACGAAATAGTCTGTACCTAATCTCTAATCTCTAGTCAAAGCATATAGTCAATTTAATTTTGGCCCTCAATCTCCTCTCCAAAATAACATTTATAGACATTCAAATTGAACCTCTATTCCATAAGACTACGATCCAAGATCATGAATGCAACAATAATTTAAATTTTTAAAATATTTTCTTGAAAACTCTGTAATATAATATGAACCATTCCATTTTAAATTGAATAAAATGATAAAGAACTTTATAAATCTCATTGTTTAGGATACCAAAAATCTTAGCAATAGGCTTCGGAATAAAATATTTTATTTGGCTCGACGGGAGTCAAACACACAGAGGGCAGGAAGAAGAGGAAGCGTTTAGCGAATAAGGCAAAGTAAGAGACGCAAATGGTGATGAAGGGTGGATACGATTTAATCAATCGATGTGTATGTGTGGCGAGGGGATTGAATGTGTGTCTATCGATTTTTCGATCCATCTGAATTTACAAACCCATCAATCGATTTGGAATCTGGATTTGGAATTGGAATTTGGGATTTGGAGTTAGGCATATAGTTTTGGTAACCTTCGTTTCCAAGAAAGCAGGTGAATAGACTCGGGGGTCTGAATTTGGGCCGAAATTGAGGAAGAAGAATAAGAAGTTTATTGGGTATCAATTAGTTTATGGGTAAGGAGAAGTTGGTAGCTCCTTCAGCTATTGCTGCTGTGATGTGCACACACAGGAGCAGAGACGAGGAAATGTTGATTCCTAGCAAAGGCCACATTGAAGATCCTGCAAAGAGTTCCCCCAATTCTCCCAATTCTTACCAGTCCAGTCGTAAGGTTGTTCACTTTCCACTCCTTTACCCACATATGATTTTTATTCTTTTGTTTTGTACATCGAATTTTTCAATTTTGAAATAGTAAGACTTAGGGAAAGGCTCCTTATTAGGCACCCATTTTTAAAACTATGGCTTGGAAGGTCCACAGACTACATTAGAATTTTTAAACACCATAGAAAACCTACATGCGATTCCATGAATTGGGGTACTACCCCTTAAAAAGGAGCGTGGAGGGGACTAACGATGAAAATCTCAATAGCTAACTCCACTACCCCCTTTAAAAGGAGGGGAGGAGACTGAATGGTGAAAAATCCAACAGTTCACTTCTTCAAAACAGAGGGGAGGGGAGTGAATGGTGAAATGCCCAAAGACACTAGAAAGAAGATAGGTTTTACCCATAGAAGCATTAGTATATTATTAAGTTATCAGAGTGCTTGAATTATTTCCCAGGGTTTTCCCTTCTACTAAGTTCTCTTCTACCTTAAAAAGGACGTGGAAGGGAGGGGAGTAAACGGTGAAAATTCCACATATGCATTCCCTAGATAGAGGCAAGCTTTACCTATACAAGTGTCAGTTCATTAAGTTATTGGATTTCTTGAATTGTTGTCCAGGGTTTTCTCTTCTAATAGGGGATTTGACAACTTGCCGCTTGTTTTTGGATGTTGTAAAATCATGGATCTCTTGAAGTCATATCCTACTGCTTCCCTACCTCCAAAACATGTAGGTTTTGCATTGTAGTAACTGTATCTCCCTAAAAGATATGAACTCCTCTCAACTTGACAACTGGTAATTGGAGTTTGTTACTTGGACTGACTTTTGTTGACTCCATGGAACAGTAAAATCATGTTAATTTCCACATTTTCATGAAATATAAAAGAAATAACAAGCACGGACACAGACAATGTCATATCTAGATTCTAGATAGAATGCTTTTGTATCTTCATTTGCCTAGTCCAGAATAGAGTATTCTATGAACATATTTGTTGGTTGAGTTTTTCGTAGAACTAAATTAGGCTGTATGATTTATCTGTTGAAAGGTCTTGTCAATTTTCACTTTCAAAACTATCTTCTAAATCAATCTAAGAGATTATCATTCATGGTAGTAATACAAATTAAATGATTTAGTAATATATGAATAGTGATAATTTACATCTCGCTGCATATTATCACCATCTAAATTCTTTACCAACTTGTCTTGCTCACTAACGGAAATAAACTCGTCAGTTGGTTTGATTAATATATTACAATGAAGGAAGTAATTTTTTTTCGGCCATAATTGTTGAATAAATTTAGACTGTTTCTATAAGTCTGTTTCGGGGAAATCATATGAAATATGTTATATTACTATTCTTGATGATATTGGATAATTTTTCTTATCTACATCTAGGAATTTATTGAGATATCAGTTTAAACTATAAAGTTCAACTATTATTATGTGGTTGATCACAATCATTTGCAGTCTATTGCGGGTGATTCCATTAAACTCTACACTCTTTTTCTTATTTGCAGAGAGTAAATCTTTCTTTTATACTTAAAGCTTGTTTTTTGTCCAAAATCCTTTTGTGGTTTTGTTCGTACTTTATACTTTATTGTTATTTCTATCCAAATTGTCCTTATCCTGGCCGAGGATCTTGAAAACGGCTTGTAGTTATTGTTTAGTTAGCTTTTGCTTCTGACCTTATCATCACCACTGTATCTGGACATTTTAGGAGTTGTTGTACTGGCTGTCTAGTGAGAAGATGCTTTTAAGCCTTTATCGGTCTTCTCCTCATGAATTTGGGACTGTAGTTAGCACAATTGGCTTCAATTATGTGATAATCATTTTTGTAATGGTGAACAGATTTTGTAATCCATGAGACTAGAGACCTGTGAACCTCAACTCTATAGTATTGCAGAAAAGTCCAGTTTATCACGTGGGATATCAAAATTGGACAACTCTTACACAGGAGCATGGCTCATTGTTCACTGGGGTTTGAACCTGGTTCATTAGTTGATCACATCCTATCTCAATCAATATACCATAGCCCAGCAAACCAATTACATGATAGTTAAAACATAATATAACAGAGTTTGGGAATAGTGTTGTGTTTTCAAAATTACTTTTTTTCTTGTTTCCAAGACAAAAGAAATCTTCATATCCTAAACCACTGCCAACTTCTAAAATCTAATCCACTCATTGCATCAATCATTTCTTCTCCTTGTTTAGCAGAGGTTCTCAAATACAAGAAGAAGTAGTGCAATCCTTTTCTCTAGTACTTATCAGGGTGCTTGATACTTAGCATGTGTTGCAAAGAATATAGACTCTAGAGTGAAGGTTTGTGCTTTCTCCAAAACATTCCTATTGTCTTTGTCAATCCTGAACTTGGTTTTGAGCTCATTCGAGATGAATCATCTTTCAAGCTGCACATCATACAGATTCATAGTAGTATCACTACCTCTTTCATATACCTTTGGGAATTATAATTGAGTTTCTTAACACTTATCCATCACATGATCACTTCAATGACCACCTTTTCTCGTTTATTGGCAAACTTGATCATAAACACCCAAATCAACACAAAGGGAAGCTTTTCTGTTTTAAAATTCTATCTAGAATACATCAAATTATTACTGAACTAAAGAAAACATCATAAGTAAGCACTTCTTGAGATATCAAAGTAGAAATTGGAATCTATGTCAGCTATTCCCAATTGTCACTGACTAAGGAGGTTCCAGTTAGCATTAAAAACAACCACCAAAGTTCTCTATCTTTGAAATGATTAATGGAACAATTGTTCATATGCCCTCTGCTAAAGAGGTTTGCAAACCATGTTTTGTTTCATATATGGCATCATGTATGGGGAATTTTTCCTAAATTAATCCTTTAAATTCTTATTATTGGTATATAATCACACATATCAGTTCAAAAAATTTTATCTAGCATTTCCATGGAAATGATGGCTGCATATCATTGCATTTAATAATTACTTGTTAGCTGGTTTGGTCTTGTGTCAATCTTAATCAGTATTTTATGGATTATGATGTGGGCTTGTATTTTCTAAATTGGCAGATGAAGAAAATATATGGGATATTTATTTCAATTCTCTCTAGTTGTTTGATGATGCTTAAAATCAATTATGATTTTGTTGATGATGCTTAAAATCAATTATGACTTTGTTGATGATTTGTATTATTTATATTGAAAAATTAGCTTGATACTTAGCATGTCTTGCAGAGAATCTCGACTCTGGAGTGAAGGTTTGTGCTTTCTCCAAAACATTCCTATTTGCTTTGTCAATCCTGAATTTGGTTTTGAGCTCATTCGAGATGAATCATCTTTCAACCTGCACATCATACAGATTTAGAGTAGTATCACTACCTCTTTTATATACCTTCGGGAATTATAATTGAGTTTCTTAACACTTATCCATCAGATGATCACTTCAATGACCACCTTTTCTCGTTTACTGCCAAACTTGATAATAAACACCCAAATAAACACAAATGGAAGTTTTCCTGTTTTAAAATTTTGTCTAGAATATGTTAGATTATTACTGAACTAAACGAAACATCATAAACAAGCACTTTCTGAGAGATCAAAGTAGAAATTGGCATCTATGTCAGCTATTCCCAATTGTCAGTGAGTAAGGAGGTTCCATTTAGCATTAAAAGAAAACACCAAAGTTCTCTATCCTCAAAATGATTAATGGAACAATTGTTTGTATGCCCTCTGCTAAAGAGGTTCACAAACCATGTTTTGTTTCATATATTGCATCATGTATGGGGCATTTTCCCTAAATTAATCCTTTAAATTCTTATTATTGGTATATAATCACACATATCAGTTCAAAAATTTTGATCTAGCATTTCTATGGAAATGATGGCCGCATATCAATGCATTTACTAATTACTTGTTAGTTGTTTTGGTCTTGTGTCCATCTTAATTTGTATTTTATGGATTATGACGTGGGATTGTATTTTCTTAATTGGCAGTTGAAGAAAATATATGGGATATTTATTTCAATTCTCTCTAGTTGTTTGAAAAGTAGATTAGTCATCAAGGGCATGCAACTATATGTTTTTCAACCTTTATGATTTCCTTATCCAACTTTTTTTTCCATCTAGCTTTTTAGCCATTTCATGTTGATGATGCTTATAATTACTTATTATTTTGTTGATGATTCATATTGTTTATATTGAAAATTTAGTAAAATTTTGAAAAGTATATTAATTTACAATTAAGGGGTGGTGTCAAATTGTCGAGGATTTTTATGATGTCCTTTAGAGTTGGGTTTCGAAAAAGTTCATGAATGGATGGTAAAAACATTGTTATCTTATCTGGTGCATTGCACATAAATGATTTCTATCATTTATTGTTTCTTTGTGGAAATTTTGTTACTTATAATGGGGCCTTGTTTTGTTCTCATTTATATTGGAAGTGTAATCTAGTTGTTTATATCCGCTCGATATGCGAAATGTAATTTTTGCAGTGTGGTTCTATTTCCGGTTGCAATAACTTTCTACATCACATGGTGGTTTATTCAATTTGTTGATGGCTTCTTCGGACTGATATATGTGAGATTGGGCATCAATATATTTGGTAAGGTTCTTGAATTTCTTGTTATTCTCTACTATATACTTGAGGATTTTATCCTTTTCTTGTTTGAATGTAATTTTAGACCTGATCTTGCTCCAACAATCAGTTCTAGAATGTTTTTGTTTTATTTTTGTGAGACTAGGGTACTCCTTTACATAGTTTGATGTCTCCCATGTTCATCCTATAGAACTGGTAAGGCAGTAAAAAATTGACATATGCCGACAAATAACAGGATCAGCCATTCATAACTACTCATTAGTGTAATGAACTATAGAATGCATTGGCATACATTCTTGTACATGTTTTATATTCATCCAGAGAAATAGCAACAACCTAAGTTTTTATCCTAAATGATAATATTTTCATGTATGAGAGAGCCTCCTTAATCTCCATTGGCGATGAAGTAACAAGCTGGCTATAGTCTAGACATTATTTAAGCAGAATTTAAGCAAATTGATATCTAGGAATATATCAATGCCTCAATGTATGAGATGGCATCTACCGGTAGCATATTTCTAGGAATATGTCAATGCCTCAATGTATAAGATGGAGTCAGACGTCAACAAAAGAAAAGAAAAGAAAAGGTGGGGTACAAAAGAAAATCCCAGGTAATGTTGAAAGAAAGATAAAGTGCAACACAGATATGTATCTAACTAAGCTAATCACAAGGTCTAACTAACACCAAAATATATACACAAACAACATCATAAATGTGGTGATATAAGGTGATATTCTGAGACTGGAAAATTAGACATCTTGATGTTGATCAAGAGAGAGATCAATCTGAGGATTATGTTAAGATCTATTGGACATAATGATTGAAGGTGGGGGCAGGGGAGAGAGGGGCAACTGGGAACTTGTTTGTTGTTGGAGTTCTCTAGAACCATGGTGGGATTTGACTATCCTGGATAGGAATATATTGTTGTTACCAGAGAAGGATGAGCTATATTGATGGCTATTCGTCTCGCCTTCTTACTAATTCCCAACATTTTGGCTTAAGGAGGTTCATGACAGATTAATTGGTAGGTTGTCCATTCTTGCATGGTTTTTCTCTTCCATGCCGAGTCCTGATGTTTCTCTTTATTCCAACTTTCTATTTCCTTTCAGTGTATATCAACGATATTCTATGTGATTGTGCTGGTAAATTAAGGAAATGAAGCTTTAATGGTAATTATATTGTATTTGACTTGTGTTGGAAAGATGAACTATCTTTCAGCTTCCATAGTAATGAAATAATATTTGAGAATGCCAGTCTGCACCCACCTTTTCTATTAAATTATTTAAATAAGCTTGTTAGTGGAAAGTATTTGGACACACTGATGTATCCAAAGATATTAGTAGAACTGTTTCTTTATTTTAGGCCTACTGGTCACATGTATTTGATGCCTTCCAGAGAATTCAAGCCAAGAAGTTACTGATGGAGCTAGTGCAATATTGCTTATGAAGAGGACTTTGGAAATGCAGAAAGGATTTCCCATTCTTGGAGTTTTTGGGTATGAAGCTTCTGGTTAATTATTTCTAATGGTACTTATACTTTTATTACTTGAACTTTCATTTTAACTCTATGCAGGATTTTTGTGGCTGTTGGATGTGATCTAGCTGTAATGGGAATTGGTTCTGCTGTAGCAATCCTAGCAGCAATCAAAGCAGCTAGACTATAAATTGGAGATGTTGATCTTTTTGAAATAAATGAGGTATTATAGTTGATCCATATTAACAATTTTCCAATGTTGGTGTTCTTATCCAATTTAGTTATAAGCCATGTGAAACACAAGGAAATGCCTAAAATAATGTAAACTCATTAGCTCGTAAAAGGATTAAAATTGTTGTGCAAATACTCCATAGCTTGACCTCCAAAACTGACTCATTTGTTCTTGAAGCTATTTGTGGTTATTTTCACTATTGGTTATTTGTTTAGTGATTTTTAGTGCCTTCTTTGTGGGAATATTCCATCTCATATTTGAACACTTTTCCTTAACTCTCTTCATTAATAAAATAGTTATCACTTGGAAATTCCTGAAACTATCTGCCTCCATGGTTATCTTGATGATCAAAACTCCTTCAATTCATTATTTTAGTTGGGATAGGACTATTATTTGTATTTTGGATGTATCACTTTGAAAACTAGTTTAGAAAAAATTCCACTTTTCTTAATTACTTTAAGTTGAACCTTGTAAATAAGGAACATGTATGGGTTTGGTAATTTTATTATTTGGCAGTTGTCATCTAATTTCAAGAACCACAATATTGTTCTTGATTGGTTTTTCTATCAGGGCTATCTAACTACAATTTCACTTGTTGGCAATGCTTGGTAATAAGTTAAGGACTAAAGAGAGATTTTGATAATTGGCTGCTATTCTTACCTAGCTGAAATTTGAAGGTAACAAAAATATGTAAGTGTTAAAATAGGGCTTCTTTGCATGCGTAGTGAATCAAATATGTAAATAATGTGATTTTATTGTTCTCTTTTTTATGGTCAATCATTAGTGAACCTTGGAATTTTCAATGATATAAGGGTCTTTCTCTTGGAGACCAAATCGTCTAGACTGCAAATTCATGGAATTCTTATTCCTTTTGGAGCACATACATTTATATAATATCTACATTGTTGATAGATAGGCACATAAGTTTCTAATTCTTATCATGATTTTATTTTATATGAGAAATTATAAGAGCTTATGCTCTCCACAAGTGATAGATACTTACATTTCATGTTCTGGATTTTCAGTGTTAAGACTTTGTTTTCCACAACAGAGTAGACTGTTCTTGGAATGATTTCTGCATTGTCGATGTTTTTACACTTCCTTAATGAATATTTAAATCTGGTAGAGATGGATCATTAAAGCTTCCTTTTCATAGTGGTTTAAATGGTCCTGTTAATTCTCAATTCGGAGGAGATATATATACAAGAGAAAATTAGGTTAAATGGGAAAGCTAAAGTAAAGCTAAGGAGAAAAGAACTGATTTCCTATATAACTAATATATAGGAAAGATCTGGTAATAGATCTTACCAGGTAATCAGCTATCACATTGTATGGGGACATGTGATATGATGCATCCTATCTGAGCCTGTCTTTCTCATGCATGCATGATACTTGAACCTCTGTTTATATGCAGCATACTTGAAATGCAATTCAAGTCTATAAAGGTATTTGTTGTTAAAAAGGTATCCTACATTACTGGTCCTATATATTCAATATGACTACAGAAAATTTGTTAGAAAGAAAGTGAAAAATGAGTACCACATTTGATTATAACCATGGATAGATTATTGGAATATTATTGCAGGAATTAACCCAGGTAGGAATTTCTACTAGCCAAAGTGAGAGAGAATTTCTACTCATTTTATTTGAAGGGAATTCAGCTCAGGGATTCTTCCTTAATTCAATTAGAAAAGATTTCAGTTTAGGGCATAGTTTGAGAACTTAGATGACTTACAATATAGCTAGGAATAAGTTAATGATAAGACCTCTTTCATGTCCAACAGAATATTTGCATCTTTATCATTAGTAGTATACTGTGCTTTGTATAGACTAAGACACTGAATATCGCAGTGAAATGCATAGGCTGTTGTCTATGTCTCTGTTTTTCTTATGTTGATTGCTGCAGGTAGAAAGCATGCTACTAGTTCTAAGTTAAATGAGGATGTTTTTATTTTTTATTTTTCATGACCATATCTAGATCAGTCCAAAATACTACTTAGAATTCATACACGATTTATTGTCTTAGCCTGCCATGATTAGCACATAATACCCTTTGCAGATTGCAGTGCTCAATCACTGACAATGGATGCAACTCTTCTTTTAGAGATTTCCTTTAACTAAGGAAATGCCACTCACCATTATCATTTATCTACACATTTATGCATGTCGATGTTTCCCTGTTGAATTCCTCTTCAGATCATGAACAATTTCCTATGTGACTCCTACTAGCATTGTTCATAATTTTGACATTATTGATTGAGACTTAAAAGCATAAAAACAAATGAAAGATAAGCAGAGTATTAGATAGATAACATCAACTGTGTGCTGGCAGTTGTTATGATAAAGGTCTATAATATGAAACATGGTGTTTTTCTCTAACAAGATCTTACATATTCATGTTTAGCATACAATCCAAAACTCATATAAAATTACTTTCTTATGGATCTATTTTTCGGTGCACAAAATGAGAAATCCCTCTATTTGGAAATTTTAGGTTTCCTTGTCAATTTGAGTATTTTATATTCTTTGTTTTTTACATGTCAAGGGAACTCTTATTACCTAGTTATAGCTTCTTTTTTTTTTTTCTCCAAGAAAAAAAGCATAATTTCATTCATCTTTTGAGATCAAAATTACATTCTGTAGATTCACTTAATATGAATTTCAATATCCAAAACTGATACCTATAAAGAGGCTGTTAAGTCTTCTATCAAATTTTTCTTAGAGAGAATACGCAGATGCCTTTTCAGAGGATATCTTCCGTTCCATATGACCCAAAATATACAAAATTTTGCTGCAAATAGACTTTTACATATTATAATTCTGCAAAATGTCAACTGTTCAATAAAATTTAAGAGGACATGTCCAGTTTCAAAAAAGTTCTATAAAAGTCCCGTGATAGAATTCTTGTGTTCTACCATCTTTTGTTTCTTTCACCGTCCAAGTACCCGCTGCCAACCGAAGCCCTTCCTTGGAAGCTTTGTCCGCTTCCTTGTTGTTCTCCCTGTATACATGCTGGTAGGAAAAGGAGACAAATTGAATGAGGAGCATCCTGATAGAATATAGAGTGTGTGCTAATCTTAAATGCCTGCAGTCTTGAGTATGGTTGATCCAATTTATTACATTCATTGAGTCACCAAGAAAATTAAGTTCATTGCATCCTTTTTCTAAAGCAAATATCAGTAGAATCTTGAGGCTCATTAACTCATCAAAGTTATTTGTGCCCTCCCCTAGTCCCATAGACATTACAAAATAATGCAACTCTGATAAAAATAGTATAGCTCCTCCACAGGAATTGTTTTGGGCTGCCCCATCAAAAAATGCCCACGGTGACGTTCTGTCAATTTCCACCTCAAGAATCCTTCGTTCTCTAGCCACCCTTATATGGTCCGGATAGGATTTAAAAAAACCCACAGACAAGGCACCTGTGATTGCCAGGATGCTTGGAATGTCCTTAAAAAAGGCATTATTGCGGGCAATCCAAATCCCCTAGATGACCAGCAGAGGTAATATCTTATGTTTCTTTTGAGGTGTCCTCCACCACCATGATTCCCACGCAGCCCCTGCTGAAACCCCTTCCCACTGGAAAATGAAGCCAACCAGTGTGGAAACTACCCTCCAAACTTCAGTCGTGAAAGAACAAGATAGGAACAAGTGATAAGTCGATTCCAGCTCCCTTTTACAAAGCACACACTAACCTGGTCCCTAAAAGGATTGCTTCTGCAGCACGTCCCACATGGGTACCTTGTTGTTTAGAACACACCACATAAACAACTTTGTTTTTGCTGGAAATTTAAGCCTCCATAGTGGCCTCCACCACCAGACTTCTTCCCTTTGTTCCACCCCTGCGCTTAGACATAAGTACCCAGCCTTCGGTGTATAAAACCCCCTCTAGATCAGCCTCCCACACCAATGTATCTTCTTGGTCAGAAAGAAAAATATTCACCCGAACGAGTTCCCTAAGGTAATGTTCCATAAATCCAGACTCCCGTTCCCCCAGCCCTAAGGAATTTTCCCTTCTCCAGTGCTATGTCCACAGTTCCGCAGGCCTTGGATCAGCTAGGTGGTTTAGAGTCATGATCCCTCTTTGGCCTAATGCTTCAATTACATCATTAGGAAGAAGGTGCTGTTGAGTGCTTCCCAGCTAAGGGTCCCTACCAATCAAAACGTTTTCCCCATTTCCCACGTCCCAAGCAAGATTGGTTTCAATCAAATGAAAATATTTAATAATCACTTTCCATATCACTGATCCCCCCGAGTTGTTGGAATATATTAAACCCACTCACAACTTAGGATAAAATAATTAATCATTATTGATTAATTATTCACCCACTAGCTTAATTAGGTGGCACCTTAAAGTCAATGCATGCCATCTATATCCTAGGAATGAGTTATTTCTGATTCTGGGTTCATCTAGAATTAGTATGCAGGACCTTATAATAAATTCTACTTTTTTCTACTTTTTCTTCTTTTTCTGCTTTTTCTGCTTTATCCTGCTTTTCTATGGATAAGATAAAAGCTAGTCAACTAGGAAACTGGGTGCTTTTGTTTCCAACCCATCCTCCATTAGTTTTTCTCCATTTTCTAGGATTAGCATGTTACTTCCATCTCCTTGACAACTCACTCATGCTTTTTCCAACTCGTGAGGTCCTTGATAGATTTAGCAAGTGCTTTATCCACCTATGGGGGTTTGCTATATTTTGGTAAGTCAGCCTTTTTGAGCTTTATGAGTTGTTTCCATACAATTCGACTTTCCTATGAGGGAAGATCTATTTATGTACTCTATTATTCATAATTATTCAATGGAAGGATACACACCAATATTCATCTCTTCATTCATGTGATTCAGTCTCTTTTCTTCTCTCTTATTTTCCTGTGTATGCTTGTGAGAATTCTTAGAAGCAAGATCTATTTCCTATGCTTCTTCTTAGCATCATTGCACATAGCATTGATCTATTATTTCTACATGGTATCAGAGCTACAAGGTTGATCAAGTTCTACAAAGTTGAGGAGCGTTTCCAATCTCCTATCCCTCTTTGAAGAAGAGCTTGTCTAGCTTACAAGATTTTCTCCTAGTTTGTTTTGCAGGTTGCAGAGAGTATCTCTTAGATCATATCAACAACTTCAATATGGATTCAAAAGTTCCTCTACTATCTCCTTGCAACTATGCTGATTGGAAGCCAAAGATGAGTGCATACTTGAAGAGGCAATGTCTCTTTGATGTCTCCATTGGTGCATTGAGTGAACCTGAGTCTTATGAAGAGAAGAATGATTGGCTAAATAATTGTGATAGAGCTTATGGAATTATGTGTTTGGGAATGTCTCCAAATTTATATCATCTCATAGATTCTGCTGAATATCCATATGAGCTTTGGAAAATTTTGGACAAAGCTTTTGATTTGCAGGAAATTGAAGATGAAGCATGGAGCGAACCTAGCATCTCCTCTTGTTCTCTCTCTCAAGATTTCTTGGCCTCTAAATTCTCTGATGAAGTTGATCATGATGAAGAAGTTTCTCATACAGTTCATGTTGCTGCTTCCCTCTTTCATTCGAATGCTTCCTCCTTCAATGAAGAAGCAAATATTGAAGAGCCATCTTTTTCTGTGTCTCTTGAAGGTGATTTTTCTTCTTGTGATACTATTGATGAAAAAGAAGTAACATATGGAGCTGCTGCTGATATTGATTATGATCCTATAACCCATTCATTGTTCTCTCAATCTCCCATCTTAGATTCTGAGATCTATGTGCCAGATTCTTTACACCTCTTGCATGCCTCTCTCATTGATGGTGCGCAACCCAGTGACTTCCAGGATGTTTGCTTAGCCACATCAAGCCTTATTTGTGTCATACCACTTACCATACTTGATCACATGTGATTCAGCATATCCTTATTTGTTCTTGGCATCAATACTCAGAGCCTTCTTGAAGATTGTGAACATCTCATTCTTCCCATCCATCATTCAGATTTTTACACCTAT
>LPNX010041893.1:75236-143693 GCA_001517045.1 Pseudotsuga menziesii
AAATTCTAATTTTTTCTACTTTTTCTTCTTTTTCTGCTTTTTCTGCTTTATCCTGCTTTTCTATGGATAAGATAAAAGCTAGTCAACTAGGAAACTAGGTGCTTTTGTTTCCAACCCATCCTCCATTAGTTTTTCTCCATTTTCTAGGATTAGCATGATACTTCCATCTCCTTGACAACTCACTCATGATTTTTCCAACTCGTGAGGTCCTTGATAGATTTAGCAAGTGCTTTATCCACCTATGGGGGTTTTCTATATTTTGGTAAGTCATCCTTTTTGAGCTTTATGAGTTGTTTCCATACAATTCGACTTCCCCATGAGGGATGTACTATTTATGTACTCTATTATTCATAATTATTCAATGGAAGGATACACACCAATATTCATCTCTTCATTCATGTGATTCAGTCTCTTTTCTTCTCTCTTATTTTCCTGTGTATGCTTGTGAGAATTCTTAGTAGCAAGATCTATTTCTTGTGCTTCTTCTTAGCATCATTGCACATAGCATTGATCTATTATTTCTACATGAGTGAGATTTCCTGGGATTTCTGATCCAATCTGTGATGCTCTCTCCTGGAAGGTATTTCTATTTAATCACCTGAGTCCACGGGCTACTAGACTTCACCAACCTCCACCCTCCCTTGGCAGCCAGAGCTTTTGAAAATAGAAATATGTCCTTAAGACCCCACCCTCCAAGTCCTTTTGGGACTGCAATCCTTTTCCAATTAACCCATGCAGTTATCTGATCTTCCTTTTTACTACTCCATAGAAACCTGAAGCATGCCCTCCTTATCCTTTCAAGAATCCCTTTCGGAATCAAGGATAAAGACATCTAATACAGCAAAATTGCCTCTAAAACCGCTTTGACTAAGACTAATCTTCCTGCTCTAGAAAGCCACTTGTGAATCCAAACCATTAGTCACTTTTCTACCTTCCCAACCAACCAAAACCAATCCTATTTCCGATACAAATTTGCTTTCAGAGAGAAACCAAGGTACTTTAGCCCTTCATCCAGGCCTGATGTATTGAAGGGGAAGAACCTCATAATTTCAGCCTCCTCTTCCGGTCTTAACAGATGGGTAGTCAGAGAAGATTTTCCATTATTAATCTCCATTCCTGTAGCCTTTGAGAAAAGTTCCAAGATCTCCTGGAGTACTCTAGACTCTCCTCTAGTACTTGAGCAGAAAATCAGTACATCATCTACAAAGAGTAGATGTGTAATATTTAAATTCGGACCTATCTGAATCCCAGAGAAATGACCTTCAGCTTTGGCTGTTCTTATTGGCCTACTAATACCTTCGGCAACCAAAAGGAGGAGTAGCGGAGACAAAGGGCATCTTTGTCTGAGACCTCTCTCGGCATGAAAAAAGGGGGAAGCCGCTCCATTGATCATCACAGAAAAAGAAACAGTGGTTATACAAGACATTATCCATCTTATGAAATTGATGCAAAAGCCTAGATGAGTTAGAAGCAACCTCAGATAAATCCAACTAACTTTGTCATATGCCTTAGAGAGGTCGATTTTGAGAATAGCCCCCTTTAGCCTCTTGGTCTTTATACTATGAATACTTTCCTAAGCTACCCCAATTGCCTCATGGATCTGATGCCCTTCCAGGAAGCCAAACTGTTCTGCAGAGATTTGTTCTGAGAGGATAGCTTTCAGTCTTATAGCAATTACTTTTGAAATAATCTTGCAGACACAATTGCACAAGGAGATAGGTCTAAAATCATTGAGGGAAAGGGCATTATCGGATTTTGGGATGAGAGCAATAAAGGTGGAGTTGAAACTGTGCGGGATCCATCCAGACGACCTTGAATCTTCTATCACCTGCAAAAGATCCTTCCCTAGGATATCAAAGAGATCTAGGAATAAATCTATCATCCAGCCATCTGGCCCTGGGCTTTTGTCTTTCTGAAAACTGCCCATCACCTTCTTAAGTCCTTCTTCCGACACTTCCTTCATAAGATCCCTGCTTCCCGCCTCATCCACAAAGCATGGAAACATCTGAGCCATTCTAATGATCTCTACTATTGTGGCCTGTTGTGGGGCTTTGAACAGTTGCTGAAAGTGATTCACCCCACATCTGGCCTTATCCTCGAAAGACACATGGGTAGTACCCACCTCATCCTGCAGGCTCCAAATGGTATTTGCCACCTTCCTTCGTCTGGCATAAGCATGAAATTTTTTTGTGTTATCATCCCCACATTCCAGCCATATAGCTCTTCTTTTAAGTCTCCACGCTTCCTCTCTTTCCAATAGAAGAGTATTATGTCCTCCCTCCAACCTTGATAAGGCCTCCTTCGACTCTTGTGAAGCAAATCCACCCCCTTCTCCTTCATAGATCACCAAGAGTTCTGCTTCAACCTGTTTCAGCTTAGCATCCTCTCTGCTTCTCTTTGCAACTGCCCAATCCTTGATTAAAACTTTTAGCCTTTTAATATTGTCTACAAATTGCATGGCAACCGATCTATCATTTTCCCCCTCAATAGGGTTCCAGTGTGTGAGGAAGAGATTTTTTAAGGTCTCGTCCTGTAGCCATGTTTTATTGAATTTTAATGGGCTCGGGGGATTGATAGGCCCCTTTTTAATTCAAAAAAGATAGGGAAATGGTCAGAAAGTCCCCCACTGCCCACCCATTGTCTAACTAAGAAGAATATGTCCACCAACTACTCTGCTACCAGAAAACGGTCTATCCTTTTAGCCACCCTAGCATCCCCACTTCGATTGTTTCTCCAGGTTGGTTTCAGTTTAATAGGCTCAATATCCAGCAAACCCTTCTCCACCAATTTCTGAACAAAGTAACCTGCCAAAGAATCCACCTGGGCATGAGGACCCCAGACCTCATTATGGCCCAACGAAAAATTAAAATCTCCACCCAACACAAGCGAATCACCATTCACCAATGGATTTTGTAACAGGGAGTCCCAATAAGGGGCTCTGTTCAAATAAGGCCCATAGACATTAGCCACAGTTAATGAAATCCCCAAATCTTCAGAATAAACCTCAGCACCCAGCACAGCATCCATCCCCCAAGCATTTACCGACTTCATGCAACAGTTCTTCCATCCCACCGCCAGGCCCCCTGAATGACCTCTAGAATCCAAAGTCACAAAAGACCAACCAGGTATCCAGCTTTCCAGCCTCTCCTTGATCACCTCTCCTACTCCTAAAGTCTCTTGTAGCAAAATCACATCTGGGTGTTCAAGAGTAAGCACCCTAATGAAGGTTGATTTCTTAATAGGCCCAGCCAAGCCCCAACAATTAAAGGACATGAGTTTCATAATAGACCTTTTTTCTTGGCCTTCTTCGCTCTAAGGGACTTTTCAATTGATTGTTGTTTTCCTTCCAGAAGATCCCCCTTGGCTCTGGACTAAGCCTTGAATAGGTTTGTCTTTCTGCCCCGTCCTCTTCGCACAGGCGAAGAAACTTTACCCAAACCAGAAGAAGGCTTTATACAGGATCTTAGAAAGTATCCCGAGTCCGTAGATTCTAAAGGGGAAGGGCAGGACTCTTCAGGGTGAGATTCGGGGTCTGGTTCCAAAACAACAGTGGCTAGCTCTTCCACAGAGGGGATGGGGACGGTGGCAAAGGCGATAATTGTAGCAACAGGATGAGCGTCCATACCTAGGGCGGCCTCAGCTGGGGTAATGGGCATGGGAAGAGGCAAAGAGGGACCAGACTAACCTGATAAGGAGAGCTTCCTCAAGCCTTCTATCCAATCATAACCTAGAAAAGAAACATTATTCAAGAACAATTTTACATTTGAAGGAAGGGGTAAAGAGGAAATATTCGGGTGAGGAGGATCCCCAGGAGAAATAACATTAGCCGGATCTGAGGCCTGAGCTGGCTGTTCTGCAGGCCCTTCATCCACCGCAAGGCTTGGAAGGATCGGATCTTCACAAACCGGATCACTGCCGCATTTATCCATAGAGGGCTGATCATTACCATGAAACACAACAATCTTCTTAGATGGTCCCTCTCGAGCAGCCGAAGCACCTTTCCTTCTGCTACCATTGAGAGTATGCACCGGCAAAGTGCAAGCTGAAACCGGGTGCCCATATGCATGACAGTGCCTGCAGCAAAACGAAACATTCTCGTAATCAAGTAATTGAGGGATGATCACCGGCCCCCAGTCCAAATTAATATCTTCAGCCAGACCCTCCCTGAGATTTATATTCACCAAAATGCGGGCTACCTTCTTCTCATTTGTTTCTAAATAGGATAAATCCGCCTCCAGAAAGGTCCCCAGGATATCTCCAATCCACTTCAAATGAAACAAGTCCTATAAATGGAGGGGAAGCGTAGGCAGTCTCACCCAAATAGGAATTATGTCCACCCTTTCTTTGCTAGCATCAAACAGAGGGTGCCATGGTTTCAAGAGGACAGGTGAGTGATCGATATGCCAGCTTTTGTTTTGAATTCATCTGAGGTCCTCCTCCTTTGCCAAATTGATCGCAAACCAACCCCTATTCAGCATCTCCACCACCGGAACATAACCTAGCTGTTCACCCCAAGAAACCGCATCCCAGTCCTGAACGGTCTTCTTGGAAAAATTCCTCCCCATAACCCTCCCTACCAAAGTGCATTTCGCCATCTGCAGCACACCATCCCAGGCTAAATCTTCTCCCATCGCATAGTTTCGAACCTGCTTCGTTTTAACCCAGTTCCTCCGGTGTCTCTTTGCTGAGCCACCTTCCACGGCCTACCGTCCAACAGAGTCACCCGAAACCCCTATACTTCCTGCAGATATGACCCTTCTAGGGGAACCAAACCCTCGCTGCTCCGCTTCACCCAACGGTACCCTCCACTCTTCTTCCAAAGTTTCTTCGCTTGAGCCCTTTCCCTGCAGGACCTGTCCAGCCACCCCATCAGCTACCACCTGTTCTAAACCCTCCACTGCCTCAAACCCTCCATGAAAATATGGTGCCAGAAACCCTAAGTTCCAGGAAAAGAAGACTCCAGCCTCCTGCCAGCTCAGGCTTCCCAAAAAATCAGTAGGCAGATGTGAGAAGGATTTCGTATGGGATTCTACAAGAAACTTCTCCACCGGCATGAAAACGAGGAAGTCTGAGGGAGAGGTAATGTCCTCCAATCTCAACGGCACTAAACTAGCTGGTTCTAGATCCTCCTGTCCTAGTCTGGGGATGTCCACCCCCTTCTCCATTATCCCTCCACCTGGCACATCCCATATGTCAGAACTCTCCAACCTATCACTAGAATAATCCATAGTGTCCAAATCCTCCATTACTGCCAAGAAGGAAAACCGTAGCAGCCACGAAACCCTTCAAGCTTCCTCAAGCATCAACAAACCCTAACTGCCTACCACCGACACAAGCTTTAAGGTTAACAGCCTAACAAGAAGCTATGAGCATGACAAAGGCCGTCTGGGAGAGAGAAGAGCCCTCATTCCAGATCAGACCCCTAGCCATAGCTAGAGGCCATGACCAGCCATACTCCTATCTGACAATCTACTCCATAGCCGTCACCTTCATCCTTGTCTCCTCCCACCTCTGTTGTATGTCAAGCTACCCCTAGAAATCCAAGTTATAGCTTGTTATGTAATATTATGTTTCTTTTATTGGAACAAGTGTTGGATTACAGCTTGCGTGGTGCATTTATTAATATGCAATTAGAACTTTTCTTGAGAATTGATTGTAAAATGACATTTATGTGTTTTCTGTATTAGGCATTTTCCTCCTAGTATGTATACTTTTGTCAAAAATTGGAGCTGGATCTAGAAAAGGTCAATGAAAATGGTGGAGCTATTTCCCTTGGTCACCCACTTGGAGCAACAGGTATACCAAGTCTGCACATTTGCAATAGTAGTAGTGAAAATTTGAATTCCATATCCTAGGGATGTTGCATATAGATTCTTAGTAATGTTTTGGATTCAATGAAATGAAAGAATATATCTAAGATGACTTTATTGCTTAGTATGAAAATGAGAAACAATAGAAAGTTGATTTTAAATTTTTGTTATTCTTATAATGTTCCGCTCTGTGTTCAAGTTTATTGGTAAGGAAAACATAATATGTGTTCAAATTCTTCTAAGTTCTAGTCCAACCATAGACATCAGAAAATATTCGTTTGGTTTTTCATTGTGTTCCATTTGAAGAATGTATTCAATAACATAAACATGTACTATTGGTGCAAGTTTTCCATTAAGTTATTTCAATAAATTTATATAATATCTCTTTAAGCCATTTAATATTGAAGGCATTTAGGATCTCAGTTACATGTGAGGAGTTTGGATTGCATGACCCATCTATTTTTTTTGAAATTGCAGTTCCTCATATTCATGGGTTTAAATTGGTGGCCTTCCAATCATGACATAAAATGTATGCTACTTGTCAAAAAAATTCTAATCTCGTATTCATTAAGAATAGTAGAAACCATGCCTCTTTCTCCAACATTCAACCATTGTAGCATCAATTTTATCAGCTTCCAGATGGATGAATGCCATTTGTATGTAATGCACATTCATCTGTTTAGCTCAAGAGTATTTCTTATATTGTGATATTTCTTTGATAATTTATTTTGTAATGCAGTTGTTTATAAGTGATGCCCCATATTAATAATCAATCCATGCAAAATTAACGGAATACCTGATTATAAAGGAAAAAATTGCGGCTTGCAAGGAACTTTGAGTAGGGTAGGTGTAGACTTTAAGGCATTAAGTTATTAACTATTTTCTTAGTGAAATAAAATTAAAAATATTCACACTGCAATTTCCTTTCTTTCCTGGATTTCCTCCCCATATGGGAGAGATAGGCCACCCTCCTATGTTCTGCTCTAGATCTGGCCTTGCGATTGTAGAGATTAGGTTGTCTGCTTGGATATCCTACTCAGTTTCTTAGCATCCTTGGGCTCTCTATTGTTGGATTGTATGCTTTGGGATGGTTCCTCTATATGGCTTGCACAAAAGAAAATATTAGAATATGTAACCATGCTCTGTGATTGAAAAATATTTTTATGGTGATTCAAGATGTTTTGTAACAACATGTTATTTGTGAGAGCCTTTAGATGGTATTTTTGAGTAGTTTTATGTCATTCCTCCTTGAGAACATCATTTTGGGACAATGTACATGGCTTGCATTACATTGAAGTCAGGATGGCTTCCTTGGATTGGTATTATCAATAGCTTTCTTTTCTTACACCAGTGAGGGATTTTGTCTCTCCTGTATTCCATTCATAACCCTATGGGGGCGAGCTCAACGAAGGCTAGAGTACTGACTTCCTTTACTGGTTGGCTGTAAATCCCAAGGATTAATTGCTTCTATTTTGACCATTTTAGGGAATATGGGTGATGATGAGCGTGGAATAACTCAATTTTTCTATCGAACAACTACAACTGTCGAGATATTATATTGGTGTCATATTTTTCTTGTAGTATATAGGTACTTGGAATTTTATATTGTTGTAGAAATTCATAGTTAGAATAGTGATGCAAACCACATTGGACCATTCTATGTATAAGGTTTTATTTAGACTTACATAAATCAATATAGACTCTAGAGTGAGTTCTGCATTCCTGAATAACAAAAAATGGCTTCTTGTTTCAGTATGTGTCTGTCATTCATTCCCTCGTCATTGCTGCCAAACAACTTCAGTATCTTGATTGTGTTGATGAGGATAAATTTGTGTCACATGATCCCTGGCACGATGTGAGGGCATCAGGAAAGAGTTCGATCACATTTATTGTAACAATAATTGCAACATCCTCGTCTTCTATTATTAGTGAGCATGCCATCAGAATTTTATCAACACTTAACAATGATGCAACAATCTAGGGAGATAGACAAAATCTTTTTATTTGTGTTGACTGGTTTCCTAAGGTATAATGTGTTCATAAAATTGTTGGTCTTTGGGATTCTTTGGATTCTTTTTATGCAGCCATAAAATATAATTCAAAATACTTTATTTTTACAGGTTGATAAGTGCAGCTGAGTAGAAATTAGACTCACTTCTTCCTCCAATTTTTTTAAGAGTTCTTAAGGAAAGGGTGACCCCTCTCTCCCTTATTATTCTTGTTATTCATTGATGGTTTAAGCATAATGTTGGTTGATACAAGAAAACCAGGGAGACTTTCAGGCTTTAAAATTTGTTTTATCCCATATATAACTCACTTTTTGTGGATGATGTTGTCTTTTTTGGTAAAGGGGATATTGAGGAGTGGAACTCTTTTTAAGTGGTAATTTTCTATTTTTGTTCAGCTTTAGGAATGGAGGTGATCTCTAAGAATTCAGGTTCAGAAAATTTAATTTCCCATTTAGCTCTTCTCTTTCCTTGTAAAGTGGTAGAGCAGGATTCTTGTATGAAATACTTGGGATATATGCTCAAGCCTAGTAGTTACTCCTTTGAATATTTGTCATGGCTGGTTAGAAAAGTAGAAAAATAATTGGAAACTAACCTTTAAATTTCTCTCTATTGGAGGGAGGATTACCTTAATTAGATTAGTATCAGTACCAATTCATGTTTATTGGTTCTCATTGGATTTAGTGATCCAATCCATATTGAGGGTCTTAAGACATAAAATTTGTAAATTCTTATGGGTAGGAACTTACAAAGGAGGTAAAATTAATTTAGTAAGCTGGCTTAGACTCTCTTAGCCGAAAGCTATGGGGGTGTGACATTAAAAATCCCAGTTGGTTTAATAAGGCCCTTTGTTTGAAGGACTGTTGGAGTGTTTTATTTGGTGATGGTATGTGGCATGAAGTAATTAGGTTAAAGTATTTAAAAAGAGATTATTTTTAATCTCAAAGAGTAGCACTGCACTATAGCTGACCTAAAGGATTAGACAGCACAAGATTTCCTAGCCCATGAAGATCTTGAAGATCCAATAGGAAAGGGCCATGTATTTAAGATATGTTTTCAATGGTCTCTTCTTTATTTTACACACAATTCTGCAGCCCTTCTTTAATCAAGTGATCTTGATTAAATTCTATAAAACATTTTGCACCATTAACTGTAAGTACATCCCAACTTTCTTTAAATTGTATTTTTTGAAAGAACTTTTTAAATTCAAAGAGAAGTATTAGAACTGGTTGGAAAGGTTGGGAAGAAAAATATCACCCAAACCTGGAGGGGCAAACCACTTAACATGATCACTTCCATTTCATTAAGCTGCATTAGAATTGGATGAAAAGGTTGGGTAGCACAAGATCACCCGACCCTGGAGGGGAAAACCACTAAACATGAGCACTTTCATTTGACTAAGATGTAACAACCAACAGGTGCTCTTCCATCAAAACCCGCAAGAACGTGCAGATAGCCTAACACGCCTCCATATTCACCACTAGAACACAACATTCTGTCAACGACAACTTTAAAAAATTTATTTGTAATTAAAAAAATGTTGTCAAAAATGAGTACAATTTATTCTAACATATTATTAAGTGCCAAAAATCCTAGATGCAAAATATTTATTAAGAAAAAGGTTTCGGTAAAAATGGTTGTGTATAACATTCTTTAAGTTTAAAGTGTCTTCTGAACAACTTTTGTGTTTTGTACTACACAGTGCTTATTTGGGTGCCTTGCAAATATTTATTCTGAGATAAGTTTGTCAAGATGGTTTATGTATTGTCATGAATTTAGGATCCTTGAATTCCTTTATAGAAACTATACTCAGTACTCCTAGGTATTATATGTGAAATTTGCCAATTCAAAAGTAAGGTATTTAAGTAATTATGAACCTTGGTGGTCTATGATGAAGAAGCTCTTGGTCTGCTCTTTTTACTTCTTTTTAAAGGTTTATCTGCTTATAAATATTAGAAACACTTTATTTTGGAGTTTTTGCAGCTGGTACTATTTTTTTCAAATCATCAATTTTCTACAGAATTCGTGGTTGTTTTTTGTCCACTGTAATGGTATGATTTTAATTCTATCCATGTTGTTCCTCAGGATGGACAATCTAGGTGGAGTAGTTTGCATAGGGCCCTACATTTTGGGCATCTTGCAGTGGTTGGAGTGGTCATTGGAGCTGGTGATTCTCTCACATTGGAAGACTCGAAATCTCAAACACCAATTGATATGCTTTCTGGTCTAGTGTAGCAGGTTGTTTCTAATGAAAACAATGCAAGTAGGCTTTTTGTGACTTTGTTGACAAGTAGACAGTGAATTGGAACTTTTTGACATGTAGAAAAGTGTTGCTTTATAATATGAAATTAAATTGCATGTGACTAAATAAGAACTCGTGCAATGTTTCCATGTGATTAAATTCCATGTGCAATGTTTAGTGTTGAGTCTTGATGCATTACTTTTTGATGTTTTTCCCTTTTCTATTCATAGGAACTACAAATCTCCTCAGCTTGGGAAATGGTGCCAACTATCAATTTGGAACTGGAAATAATGACATACAAAAGTTATTGTACAAGGTGGATGCACTTCAAGGCATCCTTACAAGGGAAATTTCTACGGTGAAGTTCGATAGTGTAGTTGTGATTGCCTCAAGAGAATTATACTTCTGGGGATTTGGAAGGGGAGGTAGACTAGGCCCCCCTGATTTTGAGATTCACCAAGTATGGGATGTACATTGTACAGGTATGGGATGTATATTGTACAAGAAACTACAATTGACTTTAGTAGAGAATAAAATATCAGAGACGGTTCTATATTGTACAGTTGGTCAATGTACATAGCTTGACAGGACCAAGTGGGAAGAAACTACATTGCAAGATGAATGCAGATCAAACAAAATTGCACTATGCATGTGGAGGCTGCCAAATTAAACGTTTAATTATGTGGAAACCAATTGGAACAATCTTACTATTGATTGATATTAACATCTACAATGCACTACATAATTAATATGTTCTAGGATTGAGTTTCATTTTATATTCAAATAAAAATTTCAGTCATTTTTAAAACTTATTTGTTTTGTCGTTGTCAAGTATTTTAGTGTATGCTTGATAATAATTATTTGGTGTGTTTGAATGATTAAAAATTTGTTTGAATATCATCATTATCAAGTAATAACAACTTCTTGAAGGGTGCTAGCTCAATGGTAGAGCACCTGCCTAATTATAGGCAGGAGGTTGGTGGTTCGATTCCTCTGTACGCTATCATAAATTTGTGACTACAAAAACAACTAAATTCATATATATAAGAATATTAGTAGCTAATTTCCCGTATCTAGTCATATTTAGCTTAGTCATTAATATGTTATCATCTAGTAGTTTATTTAGTCGTATATTTGGTCATTAATTGCTGCAATTAGTGACAAAATAAATGACTAAATCTGTGACTAAATCCATGACTAAATCATTGACTATCAATAACTAAATCAATGACTAATAAGTCCATCTATTAATGACTAAGTGAAATACGACTAACTATAAGATAGTGGAAAATAGCTACTATTAGTCACTAACTCAAAAATACTCGTTTATAGCCTGATTTTAGTCATTTTTTTAGCCATTAATTTCTCATTTTCTACTAGTGAGTAGTGAGAGATCAATATAATTAACCCATGGTTAATTCTTAATGTACCCCTAGCTACTCTTAAGAGAGATCTACTAAGAAATCCTTAAAATAGGTAGATCATTGGGATTTTACCACAATAGGTCATTTTTTAATATTGATGCACCTTTAACTAGTCATACTAGACAAAGGAAGGCATAACATGTGAATCCCCATAGCAATAGATCAATGGTATTTTACTACAACTAGATTAGGCCCCATTATCAATGCATATCTAACCAATCTTGCTAGGCATGGAAGATATCTACTAAAAAATATTTACGTAGTAGATCGAGGGGAGTTTATGTTAATCCCTAGATATACGGTGACATTACATTTGAATTGTTTTATTGATTAATATATGGTTACTCTCTCTTCTAATTTTATGTTATTTTGGGAATTTATTGCATAATAATTTACAAAAACTAACCAATGTTCGATTCTCAACACACCCCTTGACTCCTAGTAGAGTTACGTGCCTTGTATTTGTGAATCCCTCAAGCAATGGATTGATGTGGGATACACCAAGTATCGCAAGTCAAATTTTCAGTGCACCCATAGCCATTTCTAATAGTCATAAGAGGGTTCTACCTAAAAATCATCGAAGTAATGAAATGGTGGGAGTTTTCCACAACTAGTCCATGTTTGATTCTCAACATACCATTAATTGCTTCTGATAGGAATAAGAGGACTCTAACCGAGAATCCTTGATGTAGTGGACTAGTGGAAGTTTAACATGGCTAATCAAAGTTTGATTCTAAATGCACCACTAGATACCCTTGCTAATTGTAGGTTCCTCTGCTTAAAAATATAGTGGTAGATCAATGGGAGTTTACCACAAACAGCTTAGGCCCCAATTCTCAATACACCTCTAATCAATTCTACTAGGAAAAGGATCCTTGAGAATCCTCAAAGTAGTAGTTCTATGAGAGGTCATCACATCTAGCCCATTTTTAATTCTCAACACACCCATGGCCACTCTTAATAGGTGTTTGGGGGATCTCCTTGAGAATCCATGGAATAATAGATCAATGGGACTTTACCACACTAGCTCATGTTTAATTCTTAAAGCACCTCTAGTTGCTCCTAATAGGGGGTAATAGGGCTCTGCATGAGAATTGATGATAGTTTACTGCAATTAGTTGAGATTGGATTTTTAGTGCATCCCTAACCACTCCTAGTAGGCATAGTAGGGTTCTACGTGAAAATTCCCAATTGTGTTAAATTAGTGGGAGTTTACTACAATTAGCCCAAGTCCATTTCTTAGTGCACCCCTAGTGACTCTTGGTAGGTGAAAGTGAGTTCTATCTAAGAATCTCAAAACGATAGATCAGTGGAAATTTATGACAATTAGCCCAATTTTTGATTCACAATGCATCCCTTCCTACACTTTATAAGCATAGGTGGGATCAATTTGAGATTCCTTTAAGTAATAGCTTAAAACTTTGTGCCTACTACCTATGTGAACTTCACTACCCATGTCCACTCTTTTTTCGTCAAAATGAAATTAAAAAGGCCAGTTTGATAAGTCCTCCTCTACAAGACTTCATTTCTGGCATGAATATCATGGACTCAAGAAAACTATAAACAACACACGATGTCAAGCAAATATGAATAATGGTTGTAGCTAGGATCACAAACTATGTAAATGTATATTTATGCATTTCTATAGAGAGGTGTCATTGGGAATCCAAAGGGTTATAGGCCTTCCCAGAAGTGTAGAGTTAAAATTGTCCTCCGAAAAAAATTTGAAAACAAAATTTTACCCTTTCAATTAAGAAGGGCATAATTTATATCAACATTTCAAAAGAAGGGCGACATTTGAAATTACCCATCCATATAAATTTGTCAAGATGTTGAAATTATTATACTATAAAGTTCAACTCATCATTCAAAATATTGGAAATATGATAAATTATAGTCACTCAGTCACTCATGTCATGCACTCACTGCTTAGTTGTGCAAGATGGATAGTACTCATTGATGACTACGAGGCACTAGCCATTGAAATGCAACTCTCACTCTCGAGTCACTTGGAGCTGCAATCTAAAGTGTGATAATTTTTCAACAACTACGACTATAGAAAAAAATAACATACACTAGTCTACTACTAGGCCCGAAATGAGCTTAAAACTTTGTGCCTACTACTTATGTGAACCTCGCTAGCCATGTCCACTCTTTTTTCGTCAAAATGAAATTCAAAAGGTCGGTTTGATAAGTCCTCCTCTAGAAGACTTAATTTCTTGCATTAATGTCATGGACTCATGAAAACTAGAAACAACATGCGATGTCATACAAATACAAATAATGGCATGTAGCTAGGATCAGAAACTGTGCAAAGGTCGATTTATGCATTGCTATAGAGAGGTGTCATTGGGCACACAATATGAAGAAACAATAATTATTAATAAAAATTTTAAAAAAATTGTTGGCTCAAGAATAGTCTTCAATTTGATGGGTAGCATGATCATGATGTAATCTCACTCCATCCTTCCAAACATTTGTGGTTTCGCACAACATTTGTCCTCGACACCACCAAAATACATATAAAAATTGCTTGTCTTTACATCATCTTCTCTTTAAATCCTCATCTCATAATCATAACTAAGGATTATTATGCATGTACATCCTCACCTTATAATATGAATTGGGTAAAGGCACAAAGAAGAACATAAAATATTAAATGTGTCAAGATGCAAATAGTAAGAGACAACTATAAGTAAGTCTTATATTAAATTTACCATATAAGTATTTAATTAACACGATAACTAATATTTGACATGTTGGATTGTTGTGATGTTCTTATCACTCCTTACCAATGTGATTGTGAGACATTCTTTGAAGGTGAAGTCCATAATTTTAGGTCTTCTTCCTCATTATCATGCCTTATTATGCTCAAACTAGAAAAAAAAATAGAATAGTTGTTACATTAGTGTTAATGATACACATATGACAACTTAATGTGTTCAAAATAATTTTTATTGGAAATATATCATTTTTTTCATGTAAATATTAAGAAGTGCTCAATTATTTAAAATTGTTAAAATTTAAAAGAATAGTATTCATGTTTTATTGGTCAAAGGGTTTAGTTAATTTATACTTGTGAATTGAAGTACAATTATTTATATTGCCTTGGTCTCTAAAATTTAAGACCCACCCTTCAAATTTCAAATTTGATCACTGACCTACCCATCTAAAGTGCAAGAAAATGAAACCTTCAAATTTCAAATTTGATCACTGACCCACCCAACTGAAGCACAAGTGAACGAAAGGAAGGGGCATAGGGATTATTTACATGTACAGAAATGGTTTTCTAGTGCATGCATATTTGTTTTATGAAGCATAGATTGGTCTAGAGTCTGAATCCTCATGTGTTCAAGACCATACAAAATATCTACATCTGAACATACAAACCCCTCACACAATTTCTTCTGCTTTGGCCTTTATGGTGAACACCTCTGTGTTGTGAAGGGCATTTTGTGGAAAACATCCAAGTCGTGGGGACTGGGTAAATCACTGATTTAGCTAGATATTTATCTATCTAATTATATATTATTGGAGAGAGGGTACAATAATGTGAATGAAGGCATATTCAAAGAAGGAATCCACCCTTGGACCATTAAATCATGCTGCTACTTACTAGAGGAAAAGTTGAAATACTCACTACCTAGAAGTGCCAAGTTCTGTGTATAAAGTAGCATACTGTAAAGGGTTTGCATATGATGGAGATGGAGTTGAATTTCTTGTCAAGAAGTGGCTAGTATACCCAGTACAAATATATATTTATCAGTATTTGTCCATTTGAAGAGGGATTCAGCGTTAAGGAAGAATCTTACCCACTATTTCCAGAATTTCCATATATTCTAAAGAGAAGGGGTCGCAGCACTTAGTTTGGGTTCATTTAGAAGGGAAGCAGTGATTATATCATAGCTGGGTGCTTAGTTTTGGAAATTGGGCACATTTCTCTCATGTATTACATTATTGGAAGCTACAGGAAGGTTCTATTACAGGAAATGTCGAAGATTATCAGTGGGTGTAGCATATTGTATGTTGTTTGTAGCAACTTCTCTCTCAAGATTTGGTTCTTATAAGGCTTCCAATACTTCACACAAAGGACCATATATTCCAGAACTGACTTCTCCTTGTATCATTGCTATTATTCCTATGAGTGGAGGTACTATGGTTACATCTGATTTACATTTATAGTCTGAAATATTAATGTCAATTTAAATTGCAATTTTTTTGTGTTTGTTGAGATATTACATGGCATGAAAGGTCATATATGCATAAGGATTCAATTAGTCAGTTCTTTTAAAATTCCAATCTCATAAACCACAAACCAAGGGCAGATAAATACCTACAGGATGGTGCACACTAAATGTTTGACAAAAATCCAAAATCAGTCCATAAGGTGCAGCAATAAAGTACCAAGTCTAAGAATACATCAAGCACATATCCAAACTTATCTCCTAGTCCTCCAATTTATTTCTTGTCAATCCCATGCTACAACAGTCATCAGACAATGGTATGAGAATGGATATTAGTAATTTACAGGCGGTTTGAAAAAAAGAATATGTATTGTACACACGAGGTTGGGATACTACACTTATGTGGTAACATGTGTGCTGTAGAAGGAGATGGGAAAGTGCTGAGTTTGGATGTTGTCTGGGCCATTGTGAAGAACATTGTCGAGGCAGAGATAGATAAGAATTTTGCAGATGGCTTAGGTAGAGTTGATTATGCACTTGGGACGGGAGGGGGTAGAGTTGTTGGACATTATGAAGGGTGTTTTGTTGGTAGTGGATGGAGCTAGGGAAAAGGAGCTCTTGATATGTTGACGTTGAATTTTGATGGTCTTAATCGATATGCAAATAAAATGCTAAATCCTAGCTTTGTGGAGCTTGTTCAATGTCTACCTTTGCGGGGGGACTCTGTGTTTATTGATGTTGCTCCAAGGACTTCAATTTTACCTGAAGCTATTACATTAGAACATGTTTCCAAGGTACGCTCTTCCTACACTCTACTTTTTTGTAGATTACATTTGGTTTGTACTCTTTATTTTTCCAAGCGAGAGCTTTTAACTTATGATGGTGTCAGTAGTTCAATATTTGTGGTCATTTTTATCAGAATGAAATATTATGTTGCAGAAACATAATATAGTTCTGTTTCTAGTAGAGTACACAAACTAAAATTATTCCCCATATATCATCTGACATGATAGATTGACTAAGACCTTGCTTTACATTTCAATGCATGTTATTCAGTTTTAAGTTTATTGAAGATTTCGTTTGATCAGTTGTTTCCTTTGTATTGTATTCTTTGGGAATGCTTTTCATTTTTCACCTCTGTGAATTCTTGACTGAATGAAATTTTTCAGTGATTTGATTCTATGCATTTGTGCACAAGATTACGTGGAAGAGGGTGTTATGAGAAGCTATTTAACCATGATAGTTTGTGTTTTTTTTTATACTTTCTGGATGGTCAAGTTGCAATGCTATTGATTACGTGGAAGAGGGTGTTATGAGAAGCTATTTAACCATGATAGTTTGTGTTTTTTTTTATACTTTCTGGATGGTCAAGTTGCAATGCTATTGGATATACTTTGTAGCATTTCCACAATGGTTGCCAAGGAATAGTGATTGATGACTTATTTCTCTGATATTCTAGAAGTACCATTTACTAATTTTGCATTGTTAATATTCCATTAATCCTTTAGGTATCTTTATCATTATGAAAATATTGCCGAAACAACTTAGAATAAGCCATTAAATAGTACTTACTGCATTGACAGGCCCTTGCATTCCTTGATGAGTAACTCAGTATAGTATCTGTCTAGTGACCATGCCAATGAGATATGCCACCAACCAAGCCTCCTCTGGAACAGTGGTTCCTATTGGACCAACAACTCTAGGAACAACGATCAAAACAAATAGTATGTTCTTTGTGACATATTTGTAAAGTACTTCCTGATCTATTAGAACCTTTGTTTGTGTGTGAACCACCTATAACAAAAATGACTCCTGTGAACATCGCCATGACTACTTTATCAACTGGTTCACCAAGTATAGTTACAATACTGATGATTGCATTTCTTTTACAAAGTAAAATTCTTTCCTATTGATGTACAAGGAATGATGTCGAATATTATGCAAATCATAATTGAACCTATTGTAGTGGGTTGCTTCTAAATTAGTTCACACTATAAATCTGTTCATTGTTTAACAATTGCTCCTGATGGTATCAATATTTTTAATTGATATCTGCATGGGTCTCCACTGGCAATAAATATCAATACAATTTGTTCTACTTTTTACCTTTCCGTAGTTGTACCTGTTGTGGGATTTCATGCATTAGCTTTTATTTTACTTTTATTATGGTCAAAACCATCATTGTAGCTAACAAACGAAATATTGTAACATTTAGGCCACATATTTACTATGTTGACAATTTACAAAATACCTACAATCAAATTCGTTTCAAATTTATGCATACTGATATATGCAACATTGTTCGATTAGAGAAAAAATATTAGGTATATGGTATTGCCAGATTAGAATGAGCATGCGTGGATTTTCTTATGCATATTGATATATGAAACAAATAAGAGATATGATGTTCTTAGGTTATGATTCACTAAGGGGAATATCCACATCAGTGCTTGAAGGATGTTTTAGATGCTTGGGGTAACATTCGAGTAGCAATAGTAAGAGTATTGGTAGAGTAATGAGCTTGACTAAGAAACCAAATCCCAATAGATAGTTCCTTGATCCTTTTCAACTCATAGCTTGACTCAAAGTGGTGTTTGTGATGGACACCCTTTGATGAGATAAGAATAGATCGAAGGCAACTAGTTGTAGTGGACAAAATTTATATTATTAAGGTAAGAACTCTTATATTCTACTAGGTTATATTATGTTAATTCCTTGAATTTGATTTGATTCATGTGTGTCCATGAAGATGAGTATATTATGGTTTTATTGAAACCATGATCTGATATGAAATTGTGGATTCAGTTTACAGTGCATATATTTTATGGTAGTTTGCTTATGCAAAAGTAAATCCTTTTATGTGAAATTTGTTTATGATATTAATTTCAAATCAAGAAATTATTGTAGGTTAATTATATAAATCTAAATATGATTGATGAATGGAATATAGGTGCTAGTTCAAATTTGTTTTGTGTATGGTATGTGTGGTTCCCTAGTATTTGAATAGTGTCTATTTAGTTCCATGTTTATAATTTCCAGTATTGATTTGGATCTTGGGAGCTGAGACCTGGGAGGCTTGGATGCCAAGAGAGGAGGAGAAAAGATATCATAATGGACCAGGTGTGAGAACGAGACACCAGCGAGATCTAGGATGTGAATAGATTAGAGAAAGAAACATAGAGTATATAGGCCACATGGAAGGGTCAGGCTCAAAGAGGCTTCTGAGCCTCACCTCTTAAACTATAATAATAAAAGCACTCAGAACCAATAACCCAATAATCGAATAGAATAAGAGAAATGTAGGATGCCAAAAATCCTTGAATGCTTTATTGCGAAGGCATAAATCATTTTTATAACATTATTACAATGTACTTTTGGGTCATGTCATGGGAAAAAACCATGGGTTTTCAAATACCATAGATGGAAGAGTTACAATGTACGTTGAAGCCATACCATGGATCAAAACCATGGGTAGTCAAATACCATGGATGGGAGAGGGTAGCCTCTCCATTTAATTCTTTTAGGATGAATGAGAGAGGGTGGCCTCTCCATTTAATTGTTTTATGACTTATACACTCGAATTTAGATCATATGCCCCTTGAAATTCGGATCATTCTCCCCCCTCTTAGAAAATGATGGTCCCCATCATTTTATGCTAAAAATAGACCCATGATTACAATGTGTCAATTTCCAATGAAGAGAAGGGTTTTGTGATGTTAACCCATAACTGTGGGATTTGTGTGGTTGACCCACAACCGTGACCATGATTGTGGGTTTTCTGTGGTTGACCTGTAACCATGGGTTTTGTGTGGTTGACCCATAACCATGGATTTTGTGTGGCTAACCCCTAACTATGGGCTTTGTGTGGTTGACCCCTAACCATGATTAGAATACATAACCATGGGTTTTGTGTGGTAATTACTGAGGCATGGTTATGGTTAACTAGAATTCTATTGGCATTTGCTAAACAATAACAAACTGTGATTGTGTATTGGAGTGGCAATGCCTATGTAATTATGGACATAGAATCTTACCCATGGTCATCTGTCTCTCTAGTCCTGTAATAAAATATTTTGAGGAGTATTTAACTATTTCCTCTATGATTCCATCCATTCTAACACATCTATTAGCAAAATTTATTTAAAGTATTGTATCCCAATTTCATCCTAATCAATATAATAAAGAGAAGCAGTTGGGGTTTACCCATGGATAGTAACAACGTAAGTTCATAAATATGGAGCTTTTCTTGTCAGTTAAAATCTACATCCATCACTTCAAAAACTGGAGACCTCAATAAGGAATCATCCAACTAATCACCCAACATGTCATGGGTGCATTTTTTACAGGGTCAGTTGTCTCAAGCTTGGAAAGAGTACCCAAACTTTAAGATGCATCCATCTGGAAATCATTGGATTGTATGCATTGCAGCATTTTAAATATAAGGAGCAACGAACCTTGTGAAATGAGGAAGTTCTGGTTAAAGTTAGAAAGGCTAGCAGCCTTTAATAGTATTGTCTATATGATCATGTCTGAAACATTTTCAAACAAATGTTTTCTCTCTTTTTTTCATGAAGGTTTTAAATTGTAGTTTTGCAGGAAAATCAATCTAGGTTGATGTACTATGGAAAATCAATGTATGACTAGGTCAAGATTAGAGCTCACATTCTTCATCCCCCACTTGTGACTCAACTAGACACAGCTTATCGGATCTTATCTTTCTTCCCAACGCTCCTAGTGGATAGGGGAAATAAGAGGCTAGTAGATAGCAACACCATTCCATCTCCTATATTAGTTATACCTCAGGAGACAATGCAACCTTTATATCTAGGTCCATGTGAGGTTTTGTTGGGATAGCTTATGCATGATTACAAACCTACAAGTCTGTTTCACCCATAATCTTTATAATTTATTTGAGAGCCTTCTATATATATTGTAGGTCTTGACCAACTTTATCTACCGAAGTCATCAATCAAGGGTTAGCATTCCAAACAATTTTACTTGTTCCACATAATGAGCCTCTTAGTTACCAAACATAGGTTGCATTGATGTTCCTAACCACACACTAAAGTCCATTCAACTCAGTTTCAATTGCTTCTGCATGACCTCCACCTTGGGTTTCTATCAAAGAAGCCGACAAATTTTCCACTTTCACTTGGAAATCCTTTGATAGTCTTGTTTTCACTATCAAGGATTTGGATTAAGACCATTTCCTTTTTCCTTTTGGGGTGCCATTTATATTATATGAGAAACCTTTTTGGGAAGAGTAGCTACTATTTTTGGAGGTGGGTGAGTAAATATGGTTGTGCTCCCTTTAAAATTTTATAGCCACGCTTGGATTCATGCTAAAGTGAGTGACTGAGCCACTATCACTAAATGTACTTCCTTGCAATTATTGAGTGTGATGACCTTCATGTCTCTAACTAACCATCGAAATACTTTTCTTGATATGAACCACATTTGCCAAAGATATCTCCAATATTTGGCAGTTGAATAGAGTAGAGTCCTATGCCTTGTCATGATTTTAGTTTGTTAAGTATATATGATTCTTTTCCTTCTCCTAGTGTTCCAAATCATGCCTAGTTTTCCAAAGATAAATATAAAAAGATAGCCCCATCCTATACTCTATGGCCCCATGAATATGCTTATATCCAATGTTGTTGGAGATCATGTAGATCTCCCAGAGCAAGCACTGCAACATCACCCTGGGAAGCGAATAAACATTATGAATTGGCATCACAATATATCCTAACCATTTTTCCTTGTGGATACTCATTAGCTTGATGGAATAAGGAAATTTTCTCATCCCATGGTGGATAGGATCCATGTGAAGCACCAACTATTGGGTTGATTATCCTCTTTTGATTCTCCTTATTGCTCCACTTATACATGGATCTAGGAAGATCATGCTTATCTACTATATCCTTGGCATCCACACTAAGATAATTGTTGTTGATAGGTCTCATATAGTGGTACACTTATGGTTTCTAGGGAATAGTGATTTTTGCAATCCCATTAAGCCAATTTCTTGAGTCCTGTTCAAAATTCCTAAAAAATGTTTATGCATTTCATAACCTACTTGATAATATATTGTGAACTTATACAATCTATCATCCTTTTTCGACCATTAGATAGTCAAAGTTGTGTATTGATCATTTTTACCATTATAGAGGACTCTGTAAGTTAGGTTCCCAAATTCTTAAAGGGTGCTAACTCAATGGAAGAGTGCTCCCTTTACAAGTAGGAGGTTGGTGGTTCGAATCATTTGTGCCCTAATCATATTATAATATCAGTTAAAAATGACTAAATTATTAACAAAAAATAAGAGATAAGTGACCAAATAATGAGAGATAAGTTACCAAACAAAATGAACAAAATTTGTATATAAAATTACTAAAAATGACTAAATTAGTGACAAAAAAATGAAAGATGTGAAACTAGGCATTAAAAAGGATGCAACACATGGTGCTAATAATGAAGCCAAACATGGTGTTGATATGGTAGCAAAATAAGATGCAAAACTAGGCATTAAAAATGATGCAACACGTGGCGCTAATGATGAAGCCAAACATGGTGTTGATATGGTAGCAAATTAAGACGTTACTTTGGATGCAAAACATGGAGCTACATAGGAAGAAAAATATGGTGCAACAATAGAAAAATAGTTGGCGTCATTTTGGTAGTAAAACACAATGCAAAAATGAAGAAAAATTGTTGCAAATTTGGAAGCAAAAATGGGCACATATTTGGAAGTAAAACATGGTGCAAAATGGGATGCTAAAGTGGTAGAAAAAATGGATGCAATATTGGATGTTAATTTGGATGCTAACATGGTGCTATTAAGGATGCAAATATGGCGCTAACCAAGATGTCATTTAAGAAGCAAAAGTGGACAATCGCTAGGAAGCAAAATAGGATGTTATTTAGGAAGTAAACCTCAACGTTGTTTAGGAAGAAAACCTTGACGTTGTTTATCAAGCAAAGTTGGACGCTATTTTGGAAGCAAAAAAATAGATGCTATTTTGGATGTCATAAAGGATTCTATCTATGAAGAAAAAAAACACATTTTTTTAGACGCTTTAAGTTTTGTCCATGATACATCCCATTTAGCATCTAGTTTGACCACTAAGTGTAAAAAAAACTACACTAAAAAAGGACGCTAAATGGGACGCTAATTCCAGGATTTGTTGTAGTGATATATATATATATATATATATATATATATATATATTCACTGGGTTGAAACATCAAGAAGTTAGAATGACTTCTGTTCTAGGAGTGGTCTAGCAGCAACGGGAAATGTTCTAGAATGACTTATGTTCCGGAACTTATTTATGCCTAAAGCTTCACAAGTGAAGTTGTTTTTCTTCTCTTCATAAAATTATAATAGTTGTTCTATTCTTCCTCTAAAATTTTAAGCGATTATGGAGTTGGAGGTGAGCCTAAAGAGTTAGACTACTACCCAATGGTTGACCAAACTTTTCAATAGTTGTCCATATAGTCAAATATGTTGTTCCCAACACCAAAAATAGTGAAGGAAGTAAATATGGTATTATCACACCCCTAAAGCATGAGGAAGTTGAAAAGGACAGTGAAGTTGCTTTATAAGAAATGCACTCTTTAACTCCTAAAGTACCTACCCCTTAGACGATTGAATAGAAACCCAAAGAAGATATTCATGTAATTGAAGGACAAGGAAAGGTTGCATTAATATGAATTTAGGCATTGGCATAAAACTACAATTTGCAAGCAATGACTAGTAAAACACTCCAAAACAAAATAGTTAGAGACAAAGACGCCAGCTAAAAGTTTAGCTTATAATATTCAGCTCAATGGGATTTGTATTTCATAGGGACAAAAATTCAATCTATTGGAATGCAATAGTAAGCATCTCGACAAGCAGAGGAAGATATCCATTCAATTTAAGGATAGAAAAAGGGTGATTATTTTGAATTGAGGCTTTGGAAGAAAATACAAGTTGCAAATAATGAGTACCAAAGTATTCTAATACAAAACAGTTACAGACAGACATCAAATCAAAGTTTCCATTATGTTTGTTCAATCAAAAATTACCATCATACTCAGATAATGGTGATTTATTGACCCAACACAAAAAACTCATACAAAATTTGTATTTTTGCACTATTTCACATTGACAGACAAAAGAAATTCAAGACAAGATCAAACAACTACCTTCAAGAACTACTGGCAATTGAAAATCTAAACAGACTACAGAAATTAATGATAATATGAGATAAGATCATTTTATTAATGTCTAACAAATGACCATTAAAAGTGGGTCAATGGGACTACAAGAGTACATGAGGACATGGTGGGAGTGTAAAAGTAACTCCTATATTGACACTATCAAAATCCAAGAGAAAACATTGTTCATATTTAGCATATTCTGTTTGTTTCCTAAATGTATTTTATTTTCCCAATGGGTATTGGAAGTAGGCCACCTATTCATCCCACTGAGCAAGTTGTGTGAAAAGATTCACATCTTTAAGATATCCATTCTAGTCTTATTAATTATTCTTCAGTCTATGAAAGTGGCCTAGATTTTGATTGATATAACATTTGTAGAATTTCAACTTACATTGTTAGAGGACCTTGCCAATTTGAACCGACACCTAGTGGAACATAACTAGCCAAATTCCCAACAACATTGATGATAACTAGTTCAGCTCACCCTTGGGCTAGATTTCTTAAGCCTCTTTTCATGAGCAATTCCTAATTTCTTCTCCCATGCCCTAGTAGCAACAGAAAGTGTTCTAGGATTATGCTCTCCTCCAAAGGGAGCTTCAAGAGTGGGGGCATTCCACGGGCCATAGCTAGGATTGCATGCATTGTTACCGACCTATTCATGCTGCGTCGGCCATAATTGCAATGAGAGGAGTGAACATCTCACTCCTATGGGGAAAGGATACTCCAACATATGATCAAACGATGGAATAATACCCAAATGTAGGTTCTATTGGTATTGTTACTTGGGTGATTAGTAAATTTAGTAGGTTCCCAAATAGTGGGTATCATTTGATCTATACGAGAAACATTTAGGATCACATCCAACTCCATAATCATTTACAGTGATTAATGAGGACATGGATGGCATTGCTCCCTACTTTACATCCACCTCTAGCCCTAATGCTCAGCAGCACTTCTCCCCTTTATAGGAGTCATCCTCTTAGGCCATCCTTTCTTATGCACTTTTCTTTCATTTCACTTGTATCTCTTTATCCTGTAGCTTTCTGGAGTTTCCTATGCTTTCTAGAATATACAAACATTTCTTCACATTCCAAGAAAAACTATAGATCTTATTGGTATAGAATTTAAAGAAGATTCCTAAAACCAAAATGCATTTATACTGCATTACAAATATTAATCGTGTATATTGATCTAGGAACAAAGAATCAATCTCATCAAAGATTAATCAACAAATAACTCATGAAATGGTGTAATCGGTCTACAAGAATGAGTAGCTACTCTATATATTCAGATGAAAAGAATGATCATAATTACAATGTCATGATACAAACATGAATGAACGAGCCATTTGAATCCTCAAGGAGATCATTCAAATTGAATGAGTGAGTCTAGCTTAACTGACTGTAAGCCATGGTTCACACTCAGTTAACCACTAATCAAAACCCTAATTGACTCACCTAAACCATAACTGAAGTCGAAGTGCAATAAATGACTGAGTCTCAACTAAAGGAGATCAGAAACATGTCATAGCAAGCCAACCATCAAGTGCTAGCGCTTCAATGGCTTCAATGAACCCCGATGAGGTTAACTGAAGCTGAACTGAACATCAGAAGTTGGTGGAGGTGCCCCTGTTGACTCTAGTTCATTAATTAATCATCAAATAATAAATTAAATTAATGGAGGAACCTTCACTGAGCTGTTTAACTAATTGTAACCACTAGTTAGCAATTAGGTGCATTAATATCACTCAGATCACCCCTGGAGTGCTCCAGTTAGCCTCCCCAAATGTAGAAGAAGGATAAGTTAGCCTCCTTGACTGAATGTAGGCATGGGTGTGACTAGATGATTTCAATTAATGCTCCATTGATGTGAATTAATGTCAATTATACTTAGGATAGTGGTTTAACTAGGCCAATTTGACCAAAAAGAGTGTGTATGGTGGTAAATGTCTCCAACACCCCCCCTTAAGCTATACTTAGGAAGAGTTAGAAAACATAAATGCATAAAAATTCTAGGGCCCCAGAAACTAAGGCCATAGGTCACCTTGTACAATGCTAAAACTGAAACAATGCTCAAAACAAACTAAGTGAGGAAAAGAGGGAAAACCCAGTGGGAAAACCCCCCCCGTCAAGATAAACACTGAAAGTAGTCTAAATCACCCTAATGAACTCACCCCCAATAGTGAACGGAGGTAAGTGAACTTCTTTTTTGAAAATATCTTGGTGAAGATGTCTACAATCTACTCATCAGTCGGGCAGTATTATAGAATGATGGTCATGTCATGCACTAGCTCCCTGATATAGTGCATGTGGATCTCTACATGTTTGGTCCTCTACCTGGTAACTGGATCTGTGTAAATATTAATAGCACTTTGATTGTCACAAAAGGGTACAGTGGACAAATTACTACTAAGATCAAACTCTGAAAGAATGCCTTGCAACCAAACTCCTTCGATGCAAGCATTCGCCGCTCCTCGATACTCCGCCTCTACTGAAGATAGTGCTATGGCAGCCTGCTTTTTCCTTGACCAGAAAATGGGGCCACCACCAAACATGAATACATATCTAGAAGTATAATTCTAATCAATAGAATCACCTGCCCAATTGGAATCTGTGTATCCAACTAGCTCTAGCTCGGAGTCTGCAGCATAGTGAATGTCATAGGTCCTGTTTCCCTAAATATACTGGAGGATCCTCTTGGCTTCCTTCCAATGAATATCATGAGGCTTCTTCATGTATATTGATACATAATTCATATCTTAACAAATATCAGGCCAAGAATGTTTCGAGTACAACAAGCTACCAATCAGCTATTGATAGATAGTGCAGTCCATGGGAGGTGTGCTTTTTCCTTCTTCAAGGCTGATCCCTGAAAGGAAATGGAATGGTGCAGGCCTACAATCAGCCATGTTAAACTTGAATAACAGGTATTAAATGTATTTGGACTGAGTGACCATAATCCCATTAGACTTTTTCTCAATTTCGAGCCCCAAAAATTGTTTTAGAAGCCCCAAATCACTCATTTCAAAGGCATTGTGGAGAGCAGTTTTGATGGATGAAATGGAGGCAACTGTGCTACCTGTGATCAGTAAGTCATAAACATATAAAAAAAATTATAATTATATGACCATGATATTTCTGTAAATATACATTTGGATCTAATCTACATCTCTGAAAGTTTTGCGAGAGAAGGAAGGCATCCATCTTGGAATACCACTCTCTTGGGGCCTGTTTTAACTCGTATAGTGACTTCTTTAGCTTGCAAACCAAACATGGATCAGTGATGTAGCCCTCAAACTGCTTCATTTATATCTCCTCATGAATATCTCCATGTATAAAGGCTGACTTAACATCCATGTGATGCACTTCCCAGTGCTTCGATGCTGAAATTGCCAAAACAAGGCAGATGGAGTCCATTTTTGCAACCAATGCAAAGGTCTCATGTTAGTCCACTCCTTGTAACCAAGAGAAAAAAATTTCTACCATCCTTGCCTTATATTTACAGGTGCTTCCATCAGAAGAAACCTTGGTCTGAAACACCCACTTGCATTGAACCAATTTCCTTCCCAAAGGAAGAGAGACTAGCTCCCAAGTAGTGTTTTTCTGAAGAGAATTCATCTCTTCATCCATGCCAACTTGCCATCTCATATCCTTCCGAGCATGGTAGTAGGATTTTGGATCTGAAATAATCATTAAATATCAAATTTTGGACAGAAAATTGTCAGGACAAGAGAGCGCAATACCTTCTCTTTGGAAATCAGACCGGGTTCTCCTTGGATCATCCAGATTTCTGCGGAGGAGAGTGTCTGTCGGGCCCATGTAGGAAGATGATTTTGCACTTCAGGTTCTGATTCAGAATATAATTATTACTGAAAACTTATATCATAAATTAGAGGATCCAAATCAGGGTCATCACCCCCAATTTCATCATCCAAATATTCAGTAGAATAGGAAGGAAATTCAGCAGTTTTCTCCTTCACTAGTTCCACCTCCTGAAGAGGCTCTACGAACTTGAAAATTCTCTTGATTATGATCTATTTGGTATTGATATATAGCATATTGAACCCTTTAGATTCATCAGGATACCCAATAAATAGACACTCTATGTCTTGCGGTTGCAAAGCCCTTCTTTTATCAAGTGGAATCCGGGCCCATGCAGTGGACCCAAACACCCGTAGGTTCAACACATCCACCTTGTGTCCGAAGTGTGCTTAGAAAGGGGTATTCCATTTCATGGATGAGTGTGGAACCCTGTTATGAATGTATTCTACATCATTCATGGCCTCAGCCCACAAATTTTCAGCAAGCTTCTTGGATTCCAACATATAGGCGGTCATCTCCTTGAGAGACCGATTCTTCCTTTCTGGTACTCCATTCTGCTGTGGAGTGTAGGGAATTGAATGTTGGACCTAAATACCACTTTGGGAGAATATTTATAGCAAATCATTACTGACATACTCCCCTCTATTATCATATCTCAAGATATTGATCTTAAGCCCAGAGGCATTTTCGATCAAGGCCTTCAATTCAGAAAACTTTTCACATACTTTTGATTTCTTTTTGAGAAAGAAAACCCATGTATACCTTGAAAATCATCAATAAAAGTAAGGAGATACCTTGATCCAGAAATGTGATAGGAATTGGACAGCTGATATCAGAAGGTATCATCCCCAATATGCATGTAGCTTGGTTTTCCTTCCCCCGATCGAACTTGTGCTCAGGGTGTTTTCCAATCACACAACCTTTGCAAATTCCCGTGGTTGCCTTGATGACTAGGAGGCCTTCAACCATGGAGTTTTTCTGTAATTTCTGCAAATATTTGAAATTAATATGGCCAAACCTCTCTTGCCACATCCTACTAACCTCATTTCCATGAGTTAGCAGAGTGGTGGGCTTTGCATCCGCAACAAAGTGAGAGAACTCATAGGATTTTGCATGATGGTTTGCAAGGCCTTTAGCAATGAGTTTTCCAGATGCAATTTTTGTTATCTCAGCATCATTTGGGCTGAAAGAGACTCTCTTAGGAATTCTTGTATGTGTCATCTAATAGACACTAAGGAGATTTGATGTCAGAGACAGTACATACAAAACATTAGAGAAAAAACCATTTTCAAGATCTACAGTACCTTGTCCTTCTGAAATGATGGTGGATTCATCTCCCATGTGGATGGAGATGGATTTTATGGTCTCCAAGGATGAAAAGGAGTCTTTTTCAGCCATCATGTGGTTCAAATATATAGATTCAATCAACAGTGCTTCAGACTTTGAAGTGCTTGCCATGAGGGCATGACCTTTTTCATGCTGTGGTTCCCGATCTTTCTAATCTCTCCTTCGAAAGCTTTCCAGAAGATTGATGTGATTTCTCTCAAGGAGAGAGGTAGCTTCATCAAGCTTCTTCTTCATGCAGGCATGTTTAGGGTGGAATCCCTTCCTGCAATAAGAACACTTGACTTTTTTCTTTCCATGGTGCCCTTTTCCTTTGTTCTTCCTTGAGCCTGAAGACTCATCATGCTGCTGATTTTCAACTCTAGGTTTAGGAGCATCAAATTTATTTTTTGGGTTCTTCTGCTGCTTTCCTTTACCCTTCATATATTTGGGCCCTGAGACATGAAGGGCTTGATCAGGGGAATATCTGATGATCCCTATCTGGAAAATCTTGTCATGTTTACATGTTAGGGACTCAATGAAGGCATTGAGTGTAGGCATCTTCCATCCAGGGGTTGTGAGCTTCCTGACACAGAATGTAGAAACAAAAATTGAATAATCAGCCTCAAGTTTGGATATTATGGTGATGATGAGCTGATCATCCTCCTTCTCCACTTTGCATTGCTTCAAGAGTAAAACCGTATGCTTGAACTTTGTGAAGAAATCATTCAGAGTCTCGAAGTTGGAGGGTTGGAGAGACATGAGTTCATTTTTGAGCTGGTAAACCCTCAATTCATCATGCTTTCTATATAGAGTCTCCAATTTTTCCCATATTTATTTCAGAGTCTTCAATCCTGCAAGATGGAAGAGAAGGTGTTGGGAAATAGAGAGGCACAAGAAACCGAAGGATTCATCCTTCTTGTTCAAGAATATTGATTTTTCTATGGCGGATCTAGGCTCATCTTCAGTGTCCATGGTGACTATAAAAATTACTTTGGAGTGCAGCTGAATCTCCATATCACCTTTCCATGAGTGGAAATTGTATGGAGTCAAGAGATCTACTGAGGAGTCTATCTATATGTGCTGGAGCAAATGCTTCACCTGTAGAAACTTGAAAATCAAAACAGAAAGGGAAATCTAAGGTGGGATAGCCTACACATTTTAGGCTTTCATCACACCTAGCATAGTCAATCAAACAAGCTTGATCAACAAGTTCTTTACTTGGGGTATTAAGTGGTAAGCCTCAGCTTCTGTTGCAGTGCTGGATTTTTGAGCTATTGCTCAAATTTCATGCAAAAAATTGTCAAAAAGCTTGTTTTTGAGAGATAGAGCTTCATCCTTCCATTAGCTCTGATACCATATTAATCTTGTATATTGATCTAGGAATAAAGAATCAATCTCATCCAATATTAATCAACAAATAACTCATGAAATGGTGTAATCGGTCTCCAGGAATGAGTAGCCTCTCTGTATATTCAGATGAAAAGAATGATCATAATTACAATTTCATACTATAGGAATGAATGAATAAGCAATTTGAATCCTTAAGGAGATCATTCGAATTGGATGAGTGAGTCTAGCTTAACTGACTATATGCCATGGTTCACACTCAGTTAACCACTAATCAAAACCCTAATTGACTCACCTAAACCCTAACTGAAGTCGAAGTGCAACTGAAGGAGATCAGACACATGTCATGGCAAGCCAACCATCAAGTGCTAGCACTTCAATGACTTCAATGAACCCCGATGAGGTTAACTAAAGCTGAATTGAACATCAAAAGTTGGTCAAGGCGCCCATGTTGACTCCAGTTCATTAATTAATCATTAAATAATCAATTAAATGAATGGATGTGCCTTCACTGAGATGTTTAACTGATTTTAACCACCAGTTAGAAATTAGGTGCATTAATATCACTCAGATCACCCCCGGAGTGCTCCAGTTAGCATCCTCGAATGTAGGAGAAGGCTAAGTTAGCCTCCTTGACTGAAGGTAGGCATGGGTGTGATTGGATGATGTCCATTAATGCTCCCCTGATGTCAATTAATGTCAATTATATTTAGGATAGTGGTTTAACTAGACCAATTTGACCAAAAAGAATGTGTATGGTGGTAAATGTCTCCAACAACGAAAGACAAAGAAGAGATAGCCCTATAACCCTGTTACAACAATTCTTGAGAGATAATCAAACTTGAAAGGATAAGAGGTGAAAGAAGGATCCTCTACATTACTTTTCTCGATTTTCTTAGAGTTTCAAAATTCATTTGATTAATGCTAAATTACTCAGAGCTATTAAAATCCTGAATTTTACCCTAAAAATTAATAAAAGCTTGCTCCAACTTCATATATTTCATATTTCAAAATTTATTTCTATCTCAACATATAACCTACACATCCTCATGTGCTTGAGGTACTTTCCATGAGAGACATAAGTGATATGGTATCACTGTAACTTATCCTTATCATAACACTTTTTCACAATTCTTTAGTCTTTTCATTAGGTTTTTAACCATGATTTCCTCATTATCACATGTTCCATGATGCACTTTGTTATTGAGACTAGGATCTTTAAAATACAATATTTTCTCACCTATCTTCCAAATATTGAGAAAATAAAGAAGAACTTGATTAAAGTCAACTTGTTCAAGAAAAACAAAGCTGAAGTTTCCTATACAGATCAGTAAAGAGAGGTCAATAGTATTCAGCATAATTCTCCCTAGCCACAAACTGGGATTTAAATTGATACTCTTTACCACTTCTTGAATGCTTATGACAACCATAATCCTAATGCTAATTCTTAATAATCGTACAAATTGGTCCACAGGTGGATTTTAAGATATATCACAATAAATACTTTCAATAATATGCTTCTAGACAGAGTAGTCATAACAGAGGTCCAACAAGACAATACCCAAGTGGGAAGAAATGATTATTTTCACAATTATAATACAAAAAAAAATTATTCAATTGACCTATTACTATTCCTACCCACAACATTATTACAAAATCACTGAGACGACTTATAAAGACTAGTTATCGAACCCCTTGAGTGAATCTCTTAATTTGATAAAAAAATAAGTTTTCTGGTAATAAAGTAGGGTATATGAAAAAAATTTCAAGTGTTGATGTAATTACAACTTCAAAATGTATTCACTTATGTATCTTATGTATTGTACTTCAATGTTTATTATGGGATGTGTCTGTAAAGTAATTGAGTCATTTCATGCCCCGATGTTTCGATCGAGGGTTTATATAATGTAAATGAGTCATGTCAAGTCAATGTGGGTAACCATCCTATTGTTCAAGGGTTAAAGTCCCCGCAGTTCCGGGGCACTAGGGTTGTTATAATCACCTAGTGAAGTCCGCCCTAGTAGGGTTTAGTCAAGTCGGGAATTAGTATAAATAGAGAGCTAGTCTCTCTATTTATCACACACTCACTCACACTCAGTTATAGCGTATAGCTGAAGAAGAAGAAGACACTGGGGCTAGTAAGAAAGAGGTTACTGATGTTGAGAGATCATCTTACTGTTTTGGGGTTTTACTTTTGGTGTTGATTTTATCTCTGAGGAAGTTGCAGGGTTTTCTCCATTTATGGTTTCCGCGAGGAAAAACACTGTGTTCATTGTCTTTTGTGTTTGATTGTTGTTCTTGTTATTCTCTCAGTTAAAGATCCTAATATAATGCTATCTTAATGTTAAAAATCTAACATGGTATCAGAGCTAACTTGAGAAGAAGACATTGTCCAGCTACAGGAACTAGGGATTCCTACTTTGTGGACCTATCTCCACTAATTTTCAGCAAAACAAGGTTGGAATAACTCTCCTCCCTAGGGCGCATATTTCTATCAAAGCAAAATCCAATTCTAAGATTTTTCAGTTTTGGACCCGACACTACTGGCGGAAATTAGGGATTTCCATAGAAGTGGAATTTTTCAGTGAGCCCAGGCCTGCATTGATCTCCTCCTCAAAATCGAAGTTAGGGATTAAGATCAAAGCATTTGGCTGGATAGAACTCCGGAAAAGAAAAACCATAATCTGCTCCCAAACCCACACTGCAGAATTTCAGCTCCAAATCCAGATCCGACATCTTGACTTGGTAAGATCTAAATCTTTTGTATTTCCATTTGAGGTTCTCAGTTAAGATATTTCATCATACCAAGCTTGATGAAAATCTTGAGGGAGATGATAACTTCCAAGCCTGGAAGTATAGGATCTCCCTGGTCCTGGAAGAAAATGAGTTGGACTCCTATATCAATGAGGGGGTTCCAAAGGGAGATGAGGCTAAGGCCTTACACAAGAAGAAGTTGGTTATGGAGAAAAGGATTATTGCTGATTCAATCAAGGATCACCTCATACCACAGGTGTCCTCCCTAAAGACACCTAAAGCTATGTTTGATGCCCTAACCAAATTGTTTGAAAGGAAGAACATAAACCGTAAGATGACTTTGAGAAATCTTTTGAAGAATGTGAAGATTCAGAATGTAGAGACCATCCATTCATTCTTCACAAGAGTCTCTCAAATCAAGGAACAACTAGAAGCACTAGATGAAGAAGTGGAGAATTATAATATTGTAATGACCACCTTGAATGGTCTCCCGAGGACATGGGACTCTTTCATTCAAGGGATCTTTGCCAGAAAAAAGTTAGTCAAATTCAGTAGACTTTGGGAAAAATGCTTACAAGAAGAAGCTCGGATAGTAGCCCGAGAAGAAAAGATGGGAAGTGAAGATCAAGCTCTCACAGTTCAATCCAAGAAACCCAGAAGGGACCATCATCATCATCAGTCTAAGGTAAGCACTCTTCCCACAAGAAATCTCAACTCATATGTTATACTTGTGATGAAATAGGACACTTTGCCATACATTGTACCAAAATCAAAAGAAAGCCTCACAACAAGAAAAGAAACAAGAGAAGAAACCATGCTCATGTTGCAGAGGATGATGAACCTTATACAAAGAAAACTAGATATGAAAGTGAAGATTCTTCAAGTGATGAAGAATATGTTTTGATTTCCTCTCTCACGGGAAATATAACACATGGAAGCAATGATTGGATTGTAGACAGTGGGTCTTAGAAACATATGATGGGATTCAAAGAGTCTTTTGTGAGACTATCTGAACATGAATCACCTTACAAGGTGAAGCTTGGAGATAACTACCAGTATCCAATAAAAGGTAGTGGGGAATCCTCCTATAAGCTAGACTATGCAAATTCCATGAAGATGAAGGATGTATTGTTTGTACCAAGACTCAAGAAGAACCTCCTCTCCATATCAGCATTAGATGTGAAAGGCATGGTGGTTGCATTTGTAGATGGCCAAGTTCTCATGTGGCCAAAAGAAAAGACCTTTGATGATGGCGTAGTAATTGGGGAACAAGAAGGAGGGCTATACAAATTTAAGGGACATCTATAACAAGCCTTGATCCATGACATAGTAGAGCCAAATGAATTTTGGCATAGAAGGCTTGCACATGTGCATTACAGAGCACTACCACTTGCAAGCAAAGCTGTTGAAGGTCTTCCAGAAATATGAGAAAAACATGATGGAGTCTGCAAAGGATGTGTGAAAGGAAAGAATATAAAGAAGACATTTCCAAGTAGCGAGAGCAAGGAAAAAGGAATCTTGGAAATCATCCACTTCGATGTATGCGGACCAATGTCATCAATTTCACTAAGAGGGTATGTATACTATGTTTATTTCATTGATGAATTTTCTAGGAAGACATGGATTTACTTCATGAAGAAGAAAGATGAAGTTTTTAGCAAGTTCAAGGAATTCAAAGCCTTGATTGAGAACCACATGGAAAAGAAGATCAATACGTTTCGATTAGATACTGGCGGATAATTCACATCAAATGAATTCAAAGAGTTATGCAAAGACTCAGGGATTAAGAGGTAGTTGTCCACTCCATATAATCCACAACAAAATGGGATTGTAGAAAGGAAGAACAGAACTATCATGGAAGCTGCAAGAGCTATGCTTCATGATCAAGATCTTCCTATGCATCTATGGGAAGAAGATGCTAGAATAGCGGTGTGTGTACAGAACCATACTCCACACAGAGTACTCGAGAACAAGACACCTGAAGAAGTCTTTTCTAAAAAGAAACTAGAAGTCAGCCATCTCAGAATATTTGGCTGTCCAATGTACATACACATTTCAAAAGAGAAGAGAACTAAATTAGATCCTTTAGGAAAGAAGGGTATATTTGTGGGATACTCTGAAATCTCGAAAGCTTACATAATATAATTCCTAGTATTCAAGAAGATCGACATCAGCAAGGATTTGACATTTGATGAAGACTCAGCCTACAACAAATCCAAAAGGAGACCTACTAAAGAACCTGAAGAAGCAAAAGCACTAAGAATTCATGACACAACCATGAACGAAGAAACTCAAGAAGAAGATTGAGAATTTAAAGAACCTCAAGAACCTATAGATCCACCTCAAAAGAAGAATCCTCATAAGATGAAACCTTCTTGGGTATGGGAAGCTATCCAAGGTGCAGAAATATATGGGGCTCCAGAAGAGAATCACAGATAGAGAAAGAAGGCCATATCCTGCTCCTGGTATGTAGCATTATTATGTGATTTCATTGGTAAAGAACCTTCCAATTATGAAGAAGCGACATAACGAAAAGAATGGAAGGATGTTATGATTGAAGAATATCAATAGATCATGAAGAATGATGTTTGGGATGTTGTCCCAAGACCATAAGGGAAGTCTATTGTAACTTCCAAATGGATCTACAAGATCAAGCATGCTGCAGATGGTAGCATAGAAAAATATAAAGGAATATTTGTTGCTCGTGGTTTCTTCTAGAAAGAAGGAGTAGATTATGAAGAAACTTTTGCACCTGTATCCATATACACTTCCATCAGATCAGTACTTTCTCTTGCTATAGTAATGAAATGGAAGATACACCAGATGGATGTCAAGACTGCTTTCTTGAATGGTGTAGTGGAAGAGGAAGTGTATGTGGAGCAGTCACTCAGTTTCAAGACACGTGATAGGGAATCTCATGTATGTAGATTGAAGAAAGACCTGTACGGTTTGAAATAGGAACCCAGGACATGGTACAGAAGAATTGATAGATTTCTATCCAGTTTGGGTTTTACTAAAATTAAAGCAGATTCCAACCTTTAAGACAAGGTTGAAGGTGGCAACCCAGTGATGCTCCTACTATATGTAGATGATCTGTTTGTAACAGGTATGGATGTGTTGATTGCTAATACGAAGAGAAAGCTTGTTGCTGAGTTTGAAATGAAGGACTTGGGTATGATGCATTATTTTCTAGGCATGGAGGTGTGGTAGAATGCAGATGGAATCTCCCTCGGACAAGGGAAGTATGGAGTAGAGATCCTAAAGAGGTTTTGGATGATGGACTACAAGGCCATGACCACACCTATGGCATCAAACCTGAAGCTATTGAGTGATTCTTTATCAGAAGTGGTTGATGCTACGATGTATTGTCAGATGCTTGGGTCCTTGATGTACCTAATGAACATGAGACTAGATATTTGCATTGTTGTGAGCACCTTGAGCTAGTTCCTGAGAGATCCAAGACATGTTCACTTGATTGCTACAAAGCATATTCTGAGGTACCTAAGGGGTACATTTGATTATGGGATCAAGTATGAGGCGAGTCAGAATATTAACCTGGAGGGTTATGTTGATTCGGATTGGGCTGGTAGTGCCATCGATAGGAAGAGCACTTCAGGTTGTTTCTTTAGTATGGGATCGGGTGTGATTTCTTGGTTTAGCAAGAAGCAATCCTGTGTGGAACTGAGTATAGCTGAAGCAGAGTATGTCACAGCTTGTTCAGGTAGTTGTGAGGAAGTATGGCTCAGGAAGCTACTGTCTGATTTATTTGATCTCTAGTTGGATGCTACTTGTATATATTGTGACAACCAGAGTTGTGTGAACTTGTCAGAGAACCTAGTGTTCCATGACAAGTCGAAGCATATCAAGATCAAGTATCACTATATCAAGGATATGGTGTAGAAGAGAGCAGTGAAGCTCCAGTATGTTGCGATGGATGAACAGATAGCTGATGTGTTGATGAAGTCATTGGCTAGAGTGAAGTCTGATTACTTCAGGGAGAAGCTTGATGTTCTCCAGATCGAGGTTCCTTCCAAGGGGAAGTGATGAGTTTGTAAGCCATTCTAATGAGTAGGTCAGATGTAAGGGCTGAGCCATTCTATCATGGTGAGAGGATTGGTTCTTTCCATGTCAAATCTGAGTGGTAATCCATTCTCATATGACTGTAGGATTGGTTCCTACATGACTAGATATAAAGGTTGTTTCCATTCTTGGAATGGAGGTTCCTGGTTAGTTACCAGGAATACTTGGTCTGAGACTGAGGGCCTTTCTGATATGACTGTAACATGTAGTCTTACATGATTAGATGTGAGTGCATGGAAATTCCGATGTGATTGAGGGATTGGTTCCCACTTGATCAGATATAACGGCTGATGCCATTCTCTGGGAGAATGGAGGTACCTGGTTAGTTACAAGGAAAGCTCGGTCTGGGACTGGGGGCCATTCTGATATGATTGTGGGATGTGTTCTCACATGATCAGATGTGAGTGTAAGGCCATTCTAAGGAGTAGGTCAGATATAAGTGCTAGGTCATTCTGACGAGTAGGTTAGATATAAGTGTTGGGCCATTTTGACGAGTAAGTTAGATATAAGTGTTGGGCCATTCTGACGAGTAGGTTAGATATAAGTGTTGGGCCATTCTAATGAGTAGGTCATATGTAAGGTCTGGGCCATTATGACATGGGAGAGGATGAGGTTACTTCCATGGTCAGATGTAAGGGCTAGGCTATTCTGACATGGTGAGGGGATTAAGTTCCTCTCATGGTCAGATGTGAGTGCTGGGCATGCCTTTCTAACGAGTCAAGGTCAGATGTAAGTGCTGGATGGTCCATTCTGACTTAGGGTCATATATAAGCACTAAGAAATACCTACATGGAGGCTAGTCCTACACCAAGCATGAAAAAGGGATGGATTTGTAGAAATTCCTGTGATGAGAAGAATCACGAGATAGCACCCGTGATGAATTCAGTAATGATGATCTAGATCTAGTGATGATGTTCCATTGATGAACTAGATCGAGTGATGATCTAGATCCAAATGAAGATGACTTGAAGATGACAAGAACTCAAGGATGATCCAGAGGATATAGAGAAGAAGACTTGTGCTGATAAATTGTGTCAAGAGAATACCTTCCTAGTTAAGAGGGAGTGTTGATGTAATTGTAACTTCATAATGTATCAACTTATGTATCTTATTTATTGTACCCCGATGTTTATTTCGGGATGTGTCTGTAATGTAATTGAGTCATTTCATGCCCCGATGTTCCGATTGAGAGTTTATATAATGTAAATGAGTCATGTCAAGTCAATGTGGTTAACCCTCCTATTGTTCAAGGGTTAAAGGCCCCGCAGTTTCGGGGCACTAGGGTTGTTAGACTCACCTAGTGAATTCGGCCCTAGTAGGTTTAGTCAAGTTCGGAATTAGTATAAATAGAGAGCTAGACTTTCTATTTATCACACACTCACTCACACTCAGTTATAGCGCATAGCTGAGGAAGAAGAACACAATTGGGATAGGAAGAAAGAGGTTACTGTTGTTGCGAGATCATCTTACTATTTTGGGGTTTTACTTTTGGTGTTGATTCTATCTATGAGGAAGTTGCGTGGTTTTCTCTATTTATGGTTTCCTTGAGGAAAAAAACTATGTTCATTGTCTCTTGTGTTTGATTGTTGTGCCTGTTATTCTCTCAGTTAAAGATCCTAATATAATGTTATCTTAATGTTAAAAATCTAAAATCAAGCACACCCAAGCATCTTTCATCCACTACCTCAAAGTAAAGAGAATAGTCATCAGCATGAAAGAGACTTACTTTAGTATCTCCCAGAAGCAGATGATAGTCCTAAAACCAATGACCTCTAGAGCATTCCATGGTATTATAGACAACACATACCCCAAAAGGATCCTCATAGGGAAGAGAAAGATCACAACTAATAAAATTCCTTTTCCAAATATTCCCATATCCAATTGTATTTCTCCCCATACTATTTCGGACTAAAGCATGCCCATGGTATGAATTCTCTCACCAACGAACCCATAAACGTTAACAACAGAGTTGAAGGATCTATCCTTAATTTTATAAATGACACTAGTTTAATAAAACTATATGAAAGTATTCCACCACCAATATAACTTGATGATTCTAGTCTTTAACCCAAACTTAAAAGCTAGAATGACCTTATGAAGATGTAATTTGATCGTTAAACAAGCAGAAGATTAAGGAATATTGCAATGGCCTGCATCCACTCCATCTTAAACAAACTTCATTGTTCAAGGTTACATGCTAGATTACCAATCACATCAACTCGATTATTTAAAATTTTGAGGACATGGAAATATCTTCTCACTTGGGACTCGATTAGTAATTTAGAAATTCTATGTATAGATATAGAGATAGGCCCATCACCTGGAGGTTTTTCTGTTATGAGATAGAAAATTACTATCACAGAATATCCAAGGATCAGAAAATGTCTTATATTGCTCTAAAGTGCTAACTTTAGTCCTTACCAGAGAACCAAACATTTTTCTTGATTATTAGATGTCTTCCCAAGACCCCAAAACTAGTGATGCTTCCTTTTCCCTCCTAGATAAAAAAATACTCCCCCCATGCCTTCCATCCCCAGGTTATTCTTTGTTGCACCATCAAAGAATTGTAAATGATAATTCTGGTTAACCATCTAGCCATCCATCTTTGGTTGCTTAATTCTCAACAACTAGTTTTCTTTCTCGTAATATTTGACACTAACCTCCTGTCTTTGCTCATATTTTTCCAATAAATGTTTTATCCACAAACTCTCTTTTGTAAATAAATATAAAATATTTTTTTTAACGTGAAATTTTATCTGTATCACTTCATGCATCATAGCCTAAGATGACCCTAGTACCATATTCAAATTACTTGTTTATGCTTTAAAAATAGTCGAGTTCCTCATTAACCAGATCTTCCATAGGAGAAATTTAGGAAGAGATTTCCAAACATGCTTTAAAAGAGGATTATTTAAGAATATTTTTTCGATAGTTTCAATGTTGGGTGATGAAAATATCTCTCCAAGTCTTGGGGAGATCAGCCTTGCAAAGGATTTTCTCCATACCTCTATTGAAAAAACAAATTGTAAAAATATGTGGACTGCATTTTCTTCCATGTTCTTAAATAATGGACATTAGTAAGGCCTAATTATACCTCTTTTATGAAGATTGTCAAATGTGAGAATTTTTCCATGACATAAAACCCATGTGAATAGTTTTATTTTGGGAAGGAATCACTATTCCATATAATGTTCCAAGGAGAATTTCAAGGAAAATTAGAAGAATCGCTATTACATATAATTTTCATTGTACATACCCTACCTTGACTATATAGTTCTGAAGTTTGCTCCCCCCATACCCTCCTATCACTGCAATATTTCCCATTTCTCTTTCAAACCCTCATGAAGGTTTATACTTTTCTAGTTAATATATGTTCCTTTAACATCCCACTTAGAGATATCTAATAATGAATGAAGCTGTTTTTTTGTCATCTAGTTGTGCAAGGGTATATGTTCTATTTTATTTATTAACTCCATTCCTAAAATTTTGTCATCCCATAGTTTAATGGATTGTGCATTTACTAACATCCAACTAGAATGAGTCTTTAGAATGCTTAATGAAAAACTAGGCTTTAGAATGTTGTGTTTTCTTCATAGTACATGACTCGTGAATATAGGATCATTTCCAGCCTATAGTTGAAGCCCTAATAGGAGATATTTATGGCAGCCAACAGTGAAATCAAAGGTTAATTTGTGGTAAATTTATGGCCACCTGTGCAGAGTATGGAACCTCTAGGCTCGTCTCTCTTCTCCAAGTTTTTTGTAGCCCTATTGTATGACCTCCTAGATAGTAGTAAGAAGAATTACTCCAATTATGGGTAGGACCTATGATTATAAACAAGACTAAACCCCCAAATATGGGAAAGTTTGTGGATAGAAACAGTGATAAGACAACCTCATCTACAATTTAGGTGAACCTGGGCATATTTCAGCCCCTTAATAGTGATAAAAACACTCAATCTCCAAATCTGTGCACGATTTAGTGATAAAATGATCAAACAGCCACAAAACAAAGGTTTGGACTCTGGGCACATTAGGGGCGAAATTTATCCCATGGGCTATTTTTAGGGGTTTTTCTCGAAAAAAATATTTGCCATTTTGCAATTTTTGAAGGCCTGTTTCACCCAATTTTGATGGGGTAAAGTTTTTTCACCCTAAAAATCACCAAATTATTATATAAACGATATAAAATCCTTGGAAATTAAAATATTTTTTGAAAAATATCGCTAAATAGTTTATAGTTGGTGTTTTAAGAATTGGTAAGATTCGTCAACATTTATACACTTTTAAACAAGTATGGTTCCTTAAAATCATCCTTGGCTTCGACATGATTGTTAGATTCCTTTAGCATACCACTCAGCTGAAATATGGCAGGTATACAATTGGGTGCATAGTCTATAGTTCAATATCCCAAACACTGTGAGAGTGATAAAAGATTATCGAGGAGTGAAAAACAAGGCTTTTACATGCCTGCCTTTTTATTGATTAAGTTTGTTCTATGAATTTATTTCCTCTAATGCTCCTTGTACATGTGTATTGTAGTGAATTGTGAGATTCAAATTTCAAGAAGCACTTCAATGCAATACATGATGATTTCATGGACCCTCTATACTCCATGGTGTTATTTCACATGATGAGATATCGCAGGGAGTGGACGTTGTTCCTGAGCATGATGATGGAAATAATAGTGATGAACCCTTCTTCCAAGAATTCAAAGTCTTCATTATATATGGAGAGATTTCTAGAGTTAAAGCTAGAAAGGAGAGACATGGACAGGATGCTCGTATGAACAATATAATAGTTACTAGGAGTATGAGTAATACAAAAATAAGAAACATAATATTGAGCATAAGAAACAAAATGTTGAGCTTGAAAAACATAGTGTTTCCCCTAAAATATAGAATGTGGAGCCTATAAAACAACTGATGAGCTTAAAAAATAGAATGTTGAGCCAACAAGGACAGGGAATAGTAATTTTCAAGATAATGAACTAGCACAGACAGGGCATAGCAATGTTTGAGATAATGAACCTTCATCTTCTTGGCCCAAGAAGCTTAGAACTAAATATGATGGTTTTATGGATATTATTGGTCGGATGCCCAAGCTTACCTCTCATAGCCTCTATTTCCTCATACTTTGATCGTTTCCCTTGCCAATGAATTTTTCCCCTTATCTTAACCATTCACCCTCTTGTGAGATCAATGTTTGAATCCCTACCCTCCCATGGCTTCCCTTGGTTTTCCTTCATGGACTATATACATAAAAATAGACTGCATAGTAACTGGAAAGGGTCCTTGGGCCTTAACTTCTCATAGTTAAGTACCTCTTTTGCACAAACTATTTGCAATGTGACTCTTCAGATAGCCATTCTCCATATCCACATTCAAATGCAAATATCACCTTCCTATCACAAAACGCCTTTATACGTATGTTTTCACATTCCAATGCTTACAACTAAGCCTTAACCTTTTTTTTGTTATAACAAACTACAAGCCATCATGAACCCTAAGCTAAGACATCATTATATGGAGTAATTTCTAGAGTTAAACCTGTAAAGGAGAGACATGGACATGGTGCTCGTATTACCAATAGAAGAATTACTAGGAGTATGAGTAATAAGAAACATAAGAAACATAATATTGAGAATAAGAAACAAAATGTTGAGCCTGAAAAACATAGTGTTGCCCCTAAAATATAGAATGTGGAGCCTAAAAAACAAACTAATGAGCTTAAAAAACAGAATGTTGAGCCAACAAGGACAAGGCATAGTAATTTACAAGATAATGAACTAGCACAGACAGGGCATAGTAATGTTTGAGATAATGAACCTTCATCTCCTTGGCCCAAGAAGCTGAGAACCAAATATGATGGTTTTTAGATCCTCGATCGTAAACTATTTTACTATGCTGAGCCATCATCACTAGTATTCAATTATTTTGAAGATAACACATGGTTTGTTGAACCTTTGAAGTAAACAATATACTCCAATGTATCAATAAATTTAGGATCATCAAAATTAAGGAATAAAAATAAGAAAAATGAAAAGTTAAAGGTAGAAATTGAAGAATTTCAGATCTTGGATAGGCATTTGAAGAATGAAAACAAGGTTATGAAGAAAAGGAGCTATGAGTTACAAGAGGAACTTGAGAAATTAATGGAAAATAACAAGAAATCAAGGAAACTTAACAAGACATGGTACAGATGAATCCAATGTTTAGCCATGCATGACAAGACATTGAAAAATAAACTTAGGGCATATAATAAAAGAAAGGGATCCAATGTAAACATAGCTATTGGGACTGGAACTTGACACAATTGCAACATTAATAAATTTTTGTCAATTTTGAAACTTTTGGTAATAGGACATTAGCTACACATATTGTTTTCGCATAAGGGAAGGAAAAATCTCAGTCTTGGTGTTGGGATTTCTATTTGATGTTATTTCTAGTTCCAGTTGTCCTCTTGACTTATTTTAACATCTTTTTTTTCCACATTATCACTCCTTTTTCCATATTTTCAATGAACCTCAAAAGGTAATTATTTGTTAATTTAATGAATTTTAGTTTGTTTTTCCTTCTACCCAAGTTACTTTTGCAACAAATTGTTGGTCTTTTCAAGACATTGTTTCCTATATTCCGAAACTAATTGGAACTTGGTCTCTTGTAGAAAGGTACTACATACATAAATCAACCTTCCAACAAAAACTTCAAAGAAAATAATCTGTAAACATAAATTTTCCCAATAATTTGTAAACATAAACTTAAAGCCACTCCTTTGCTTCTCTTTTTCATTGTTGGTTTATGAATTTTCTTGTTCTCACAAGTTTTAGAAGGAAATATTTTCCACTTTTAACATCTTGTAATAACTATAAGTTTTCTATCATCTACTCAATATTTCTTCCAATTTTCAACAAGGTATCAACATACAAAGACAAAAGAGCTCCTGGGATTTACTATTTTGTTAGCCTAGTTATCTTGGTAGAATTTTGGATATGTTTGCAGGCATTTAGTTAGTTTTTTTTAACATTTCATTATCGTGGTTAGTTGGGTAGAAGAAGGATCCAAAGAACATAAAAAATCCCTTGGAAATCAAAGAGAGCTTGAAACTTCTAGTACTTTTGTGATTTAGTAATCCCCCCAAATCAATATTTTGATGAAAATTTTTCCAAAATCCAAAATACAAAATCCCTAAAGGATAAAACTATAACACCTAGATGTTTGGCCAAAGTTTGATCTATTTTTATGTCAAGTTGTTCTATAAAACTTTCATATATTAACTTGTTCTCAGTTCACCCACTCTGTTGTTTAGTCTTGCCATAGCCTTCAAGAAAACCACTTTATTCATTACTTATATGGACATATGGATGTGTCTTACAAAATATTTGTTGTGACTTGGTACCAATGAATTATTGATATTAATGGTTTCATATCATTTTATTACTAACAATGGTTTAATCATTATAGGTTATGTAACTTACAAGTGGATCATGTAAGCAATATTATTGTTTCGCATATACCCAAGCTTCTAAAAGAGGATTGGTGACATGGGTTTTTCTCTTATATGCTTCAATATTCTTCCATGTTCATCAAATAAGCTCTAGGTTAATAGGGTGGATGCTCTTCTTTAGCCAAGCTAACATTAAAATTATACCAATAACAATGTACTCAGTGAATATTGTGATAGTGTAGGCAACGTTCTAGGATATGGTCATGCATTCACATGTCATTAGAATATCATTGCATCCAATATATCCAATATCTTTGTCAACAGAAATGTAAATTCTGTTTATCTTTATCATGTGTATTGTATGATCATATAAACTCAGTCTAGATATAAAAAAAGGATTGAATGTTGATAGACCGGGTCAATACTCTGTTTCTTAAACTATTTTAAATATCTAATTTATTAATATAAAAGGAACCGAGTTGATTTCCTATTATAATTTATGTGTGCATAAGAGTAGTCTCTAGCGATGTGGCTTTCTTAGAAGTGTGAAGCTAATTGGGAGGGCCCCTTGATTTGGATAACTATGCATTCAATCACTTAGATTATATAACTATATTTTGTTTTGTATGAATTTGTCTAGTTTATAATTAGTTGTATTGTCTTTATTATTAGTTGGTTTCTGAGTTTGCATAATTTATATATTAGAAATCAAAGATCGTTCATAATCATTTCTTCTAAACTGAATCATATGTTATCCTACATAGTGTGTGAATTTTCTGTTTTCACCATGCAACTTTGGTAATTCCTAAAATGCATATTTACCTTTGTTTGTGATTTGATTTATTATGTGGCTACGTTTTTCAACCCTGGGACCTATTGTATTGTTGTTCTTAAGATGATTTTCTGTAATGACTTGAAGGAGTTGAAAATGATCGAGAAACTTGTCATGTCTATTAACTTGCATGATAATTATTTGGATGTCAAAGCTTGGATCACTATATATGTGATTTTTAGTTATTCTCCCAAGTGAAAAAATGTATCATGTCAATAAAACTAGTGTAAACTATGTGCGATGGTGATAATTTGATAGAGCTAGAGGAGATTGACTCAAAAAACCACAAATTATGAATGCATTCCAAAAAGGAAAAAGAAAAAATACAAGGAAAATTAGAAAAATCACTATTCGATATAATTTTCGTTGTACATACCCTTCCTTGACTATATAGTTCTGATGTTGGCTCGCCCCATACCATCTTGTCACTATATGAAATATTTATAGGTGTTTTTCTACGTAAAAGTATTCTCAATATTTCCAATTTCTCTTTCAAACCCTCACGAAGGTTTATACCGTTCCAGTTAATCTATGTTCCTTTAACATCCCACTTAGAGATATTAAATAATGAATGAAGCTGGTTTTTTGTCATTCATTTGTGCTAGGGTATCCGTTCTAGTTTATCTCTTAACTCCATTCCTAAACTTTTGTCATCCCATAGTTTAATGGAATCTGCATTTACCAACATCCAACTAGAATGAGTCTTTAGAATGCTTAAAGAAAAACTAGGCTTTAGAATGATGTATTTTCTTCATAGCACCTGACTCGTGAATATAGGATCATTTCAAGCCTATAGTTGAAGCCATAATAGGAGATATTTATGGCATCCAACAATAAAATCAAAGGTTATTTTGTGGTAAATTTATGGTCACCTATGAATAGTATGGAACCTCCATCCTAGTCTCTCTTCTCCAAGCTATTTGCAGCCCTATTTTATGACCTCCTAGGTAGTAGTAAGAATAATTACTCGAATTCTGGGTAGGACCTGTGACTATAAACAGTAGTAAACCCCCAAATCTGGGAAATTTTGTGGATAGAAACAATGATAATACAGCCTCATCTACAATTTAGGTGAACATGGGCCTATTTGAGCCCCTTAATAGTGATAATCAAGAATGAATCTACAAATATGTGCATGATTTAGTCATCAAATGATCAAATAGCCACAAAACAAAGGTCTAGACTGTGGGCACATTACAGCCCTCAATCAGAATCCCAAACAGTCATAGAGAGGTGTTTTATGGGTGAAACAATAGCAACTCAACATTGCCATCAGAAGTGATATCACAGCCCCAAAATGATAAGCCATAGCCACCTACAGCAGTTTTGGGCATGAATTTAGCCTAAAAGACAAATCTTGGATAATTTCAGGCCCTAAAAACCTAGGCTGAGCCAATTCTAAGAAATTATGAGCACGTTGCAGCCCTATAAAATTAATTAACAACCACAAAAGAGGGAAGATATTCATTCTTGACCAGATTCTGAACATTTTTGGTGATTTTTCACATAGAAGCAGTTAAAGAATAGTCTTAAAAAAATTTCAAAACCTGTGCATGAGAGCAATAGCAGCCACAACATCCCTAAAAATTAATTAACTCTGCCTCACCTTATCTTCCTTTGCATTCAAGCTGTGGATTATGGCTCTTTGCTCTGGTTTTAGTAATGCAAGTGGGATTGTCTTCAATGTTGTGGATTGGAGTGTTGATACAGCTGTTGTGAGAGATCAAGAGTTAAATACCCGACCCTGAATGTCCAATCAGGTGGGCTAAATTGGTAAGTTTATGGTGGTTGGCTCTCTACTTTCAAACCCGTGGAAAATTCATGTTGGAATTTTTAGATCGTTGGTTTAGTTCAAATTCTAGGAGAGCATCCTACATTGCTCACCCTCCCTCCATTCTATAAGTTGCTCTGTATTTTTTAAGCCTTGGAAATGCTAAGCATGCTCATTCAAGTAGACTGAGAAAGAGATGGTTCATTCTCTGAACTGACAATGGATAGGAGAGAAGCCCTTTGTGAAATTATGAACATTAATAAGATGTTGAACAGGATGAATTCTTAGATGGAAGGAATGAAACAATCCATTTACCATATGAACAACTGTATTGAGCAGCAGAACAAGAAGTGTGATGGGCTTGAAACCAAAGTTAGGGAACATGGGGAAAAGATAGAGAAACTTTTCAATGAAAGATAAATTCATTTCAATACTCGAGTTTCACCCAAGGCAACCAGTCTTATGTTGGGCATTTCACGGTCATAAAAGAAATCGAAGAAGAGATAGTCCAACAAACTAAAATGGGAAGATTTGAAGGTCCAAGCTCTCGGGTTCATTCTCATACACAAAATGACCAGTACATGGATGAAAACCATAGTGGTCATGTTTTCTCGTAAATATGTAATGATTATAGTTTTTTCAGATGCATATTATTACTAGGGAAATTTGTTAAGTAGTATATCCGTATGAACTTTCTGAAAATTTTGTATGCACTATGGGCCTATAAGGATGAAGGTTTTTTGGAAGAATCTACTAAACTTTGGGCATAAAATTTTATTTTTGAAATTATTGTTTCCCAAAATATTATAAAGACCTTTCAATGTTTCATAACATCAAAAAGAGTGATGTTCTTATTTATCGCCTCTAGGCCTGCAACCTTACCCTACAATGATGATGTGATATGGATGTTATTGGTCGGATGTATAAACTGTGAAAGCTTGAAGGTATACTAAGTAAATAGTTCATGTAAAAATTTAGAGAAAAAAAAACCTGGCTTGGTTGAAGTCACCGAATAATGGAAGGATGAAGAGAATGCTTTCACATAAAAGGAAAATCAAATACACCTAGTGCAATACTTCAAATTTATGCATCGATTGTTAGCTATCATGATTGTTAGATGCCATTATCTCACCACTCAGCTGAAATATGGCAGGTATTCAATTAGGTGCATATCCTATAGTTGAATATCCCAAACACTGTGAGAGTGATAAAAGATTACCGAGGAGTGAAAAAAAAGGCTTTTACATGCCTTCCTTTTTATTGATTAAGTTTGTTCCATGAATTTATTTCCTCTAATGGGTTGGGACTAGAACCCTAGTATGTTCCTTGTACATGTGTATTGTAGTGAATTATGGGCTTCAAATTTCAAGAAGCACTTCAATGCAATACATGACAATTTCATGGACCCTCTATAATCCGTGCAACCCACTAGCCACTATTTGACTATTACATGCAATCTGTCTATTCCTGTGGTAGTTTTTATGCAAGTTTAAATTTTGTATTTCATTATTAAACATTGGAAATTAACATTCTTATTCATCCCTTCCTCCTCTACTCAGTCATCACCTTCCGGGGTATTCTGAGATAATACAGGAGGTTGAGTAAGCATAGTAATATGAATCCATTTTTTTTATTGTTCATTTCCATTAAAAACAAGTGACCTTGGAAGCCACTGGGAGTGGAGACCGTTTGGGGTCTCAAGGTGTTTGTGTCCTCCTTGTTGAGCAACGGGCATTTGTGGTGTGACCTGTGAATCTATGGGTGGACTTGTTTCCACTTTGATGAGATCCTAACACTCTTTATTGGATTTGAAATATACAAAGGTGGGGTAGTCACCCTATTGATTCACAAAACTTGCAGTCATATTACACATTGTCTTACAATTGATCTGGATTTATTTTTACATTTCAACCCTATTTTGCAACAAGCCCTTTGCTTGTTTCTTACAAGGAAACCAATTTTACTTTATTATTGCATAATTGAAATTAAAAATAAAAAAATCATACTAAAAGTGAACAAATTCACACCAACTAATCCAACAAAACTCGATTCATAACCCCACGCTAACCATAAAAGTAACTAACCTACTTAATAATTTTTTGGTTTGGGACAGAAATCTCAACTGACTCAACTATGGGAAGTACTTGTGTTTTTCCCTAATACTCATTGTGAGAAGTACCATAGAAACCCCAAAGTAACTAACCAACGAGAGGAATTGCTAAGCGAAACGGGAGATGACCCCTTTCGATTGACTAGATACACCTTTGTGAGGAAAAATCCAAGCATTGTCTTCTAGCAGTATTGGTGGTCAAGTGACCACCTGTAAACCAATATGAAGCCATTTACCGGTTGCTACCATAAGCCACCATTGATCCACCACGTTCTTCCTGACGACTTAGGGGACACCCCCCTTAGTTTGGGTCTTTAGACCATCATAGTTGAGGCCCTCCTCGACAACCTTCTACACCTTCAGAAGGCCACATGGCCTCTGATTCCAACTCATATTCCTACCAATCCAAGCCAAACCTATTCACTGCACCATCTAGTCCCATGGTTGGCACAAATCTCGATCCCTTCTTTGGAGGGACAGTTGGTAGTGGACCCATGTCTCTTCCTCACATCATTACCAACGGCACTAACAGTGGTCTAAGCACCACTGCGCACGTGGTTGTAAGTACACCACCCATCATTGTCATCCCTACAATAGCTCCCACAATTCCAACAGTACCACCATACATACCTAGGGCTAGTGGCCCTTCCATCATTGTCTCAACTATCTCTATTGCGGGAAGTCAATGTCAAGTGCCCCCAGTCATGCATGGACATCACACTTCTACAAAGCCCGGTGCCATCACAAGTACATCTAGAACTAACCTCAGATCAAAACTACAATTTATGGCTTGACTTAATTTACCAGAATTGGCCAAGTTAATGAATGACCCAATCAATCATCAACCCCATTGGCCTCCCATTCCAACCAAGCTCCCTTCAGATATTCCAAATTTGAAGGAAAGGACAGAGAGTGCCCCCAAAACCATATTGTGTCCTTTCATTTATGGTGCTCATCAAAAAACCTTTTAAACAACTCGATCAGACTGAGTTTGTTCCAACGCACACTCACACATGCTGCATTGAAATGGTATATCGAACTACCTCAAGCCTATTACCCTAATTTCAATTCGCTAGCCTTCATGTTCCTCCAATATTTCCAACTCCCTATCCACTACGATGAAGGTGTCGATATCTTGTTATCTTGCCATCAAAATACTGCTACGTACATCACTGAACACATCCATGAGTGGTGGCAAAAAATTAGCCTATGTAAGATCCAACTTAATGACAAGATCTTCCTCGATTGGTTCCTTAAGACCCTCCTACCTCACATATCCAAGTACATTGCCTTTGAACGTCCCCAATCTGAGGAAGAGGCCATCTTGAAGGCCCAATAGTTCGATTTAATCTACGCCCAGTGTGGATACCTATACACCATCATACCAGATGCTCCCCGTTCCGGCACCTCTCACCATGATGTGCAGGGGGAATCCCATGCTACGGATTGTGTCATCGGTTATGTTTCCCAACATCCACAGTACTACACGGCACCCCTTATGATGCCACCGCATGCAAAAAATACCCCTATTCTTGCACAACCAAAGAAGATACCTGATTACTCAAGGATGATGGCTCAGTCTAGAGCCACAACCTCCTATGCAAAGCCCAGAACAAGTCAGCATGCCCATTCGCCCACTTAGCTGGCACAACCGTATTCGACAACAATGACCAAATTTGTAGCCCCCCAACTCCTCCAACCTACAATGTGCCACCTATTGAAGATGCTTTGACCCCTACCCCATCTCCTCCGACTCTCTCAGGACAATTTTTTGGGCAACAGAATCCTCCCAACCAACCCACCCCCAATAACAAGCAATTGCAGGGTAAGAAAAAATTGATCCTGAAACCGGGGTAACAACCAACAACAAGGAGGTGGCCAATAGCAAAATCCTCTAAACAACAATTATGCTAACCCACCAGCGTGAAACCCCCAACAGCCTAATCTACCAAGATGAACCGCTCCAGTACAAACTAATAATCTAGGTAAATTATACAACTTCTACGGTCACTACACTCATGAATGCACAGATATGGACCACGTCAAGCAGTTTCTCTAGAAGGAATCTCAACAAGACACTAATGCGGTAGCATAGGATCAGCCCAACTCAGCACCAACAGGTCCTCCACCTATGGTGCTCTGAAACCCACTACCACTCCAAGGAATGGTTGCAACTGCACCCCTTCCACCACCTGTACTTGCAGCCCCCGCTACGGCTCCACCTATGGAGACTAGTATCCATCACATTATGACACTTTCAACTGAAGAGGTGAACCTACAGACTAGACGTAACTAGTACGGATCCACCACAGAAACTATTGACCCATCAGCGGCGTCCACCTCCGACATTGCCAACATTCCCCTCCACTTTCCCCCACCCCCTACCGATGGGGTGGATAAAGGTCCACGATTTTCCATGCAACATATCACCAACAACACCACTTCTAGAGATTCCTTGAATTACAACATCATTGACAACTTGTCTCAGTCACCTACAACCATGTCCGCCCTCGAGCTCCTCAAAATGTGCGCGCCATAGCAGAAAGAATTGTTATCTACACTAGGTGTCATAGATCCCTCCGATTCCATATTGATCACATTCGATTTGGATCAAGGAGAGCCAAGAATTATTCCATCCATCACCTTTCAAAATCCAATCTCAATTTCGAATCTATTCATACATCGATGAAGGGGCATCTACCTGTTTCATGTTAACATTCGTCTGGCAGAAACTCAGGTCCCCTACCCTCCAACCATCCACCACTTCCCTATGCACCTATGATGGTCACTCCACAAAATCCTAGGGAATTCTTCTAAATGTCCCTATATCATTAGCCGAAAAGACAGTTTTGATTAACATAGAGTTTGTCAACAGTCAGATTATAACCTCCTCCTTGGACGTAGTTACATGTATGCGATGAGAGTTGTAGCATCCACCATTTTTCTCCTTATGATGTCCCCTCACGATGGAAAGATCATGATGGTGGACCAACTAACTTACTACAATTCATAGGGGGTGACCACACCATACCATGCCATCCCTATGATTGATACCTCCATCGACGACATAGCCATCCCTTCTTTTTCAGATATAGTCCTGGGATTGTTCACCGACAAATCCCTGACAGCTTTGTTCCCATATTTACCTCCTCCACCAGAGCCGACTGACATAGAATATTTGTGTGTCCTCTCATCCAACACCATTCCTCCCACACCGCAAACTCAAATGAAATCATAATGGAATTATCGGGGCTTGCTCATGATCCATACAATTCCTTTCCTTTTCCCACCATCTAAAATCATGAGTAATCCTTTTATGGCTACCTTAAATTTTCCAAACTTTATGCTAGGGATTCTTGTGTGGTACCTCGAACCACCCACCTCATCTCTAATGCCCCATGTTGTGCTAACCCTCCTCCATCCTATTGAGATGTCATCACGCCCCTCTCTTGGCCAACCAAAAACACCTTCTATTACTACACTAGCCCCACCTCCTCCAAAGAGGACTCAGGGAGAAGCCACCAAAGATGCACTTGAGCCTCAACCAACCCCTCCTTGCGCTTTGTGTGATGTCGATGGAAATTCCACCCAAAAATTCCCAGAGATACCTATCCTGTGCACACATATAGATGTTATGGATACAACCGATGGCCTCTAAGTAGTCACCATCTCAACTCTGCTAGCAGTCAAGAACAAGTATTTGAGGACAAATCATGCGTGCACAATTTGCAGACTATATGGCCATTATTCTCACCATTTCCTAGACTTGGCCATGTATCAGGCCATCCTTAACAATATTCAGAAACAATCTTGTGAGTCCAAAGTCACTATCATTGAGGAAATGTATCCTCTAGATTATTCCTTGAAAATAAACACAATTTACATGATCTCTACTTCTAGTAGTCTTTCCTCCAAGTTTACTGCAGGAGATCCACCTGATCTATCCTGACACCACTTTTGTGACGACAGAGAGATCATCAAAACCACCACCATTTTTACCCCATTTCACCTAGCCCACAACATGGAGTCGGTTCTTCCCATTGAATTCCATATTCCTCCCCCATGTACATTGCGCCAATTACAAAGTCTCCAAGGCAAGTTCAATTTCCTGCACTAGAGGTCCTATGCCTGAGTCGCTCACCATGTAGCACTTAGGGCATAGTTTTTTTTTTTTTACATCATTTTTAACCATGAGTTGGTTACCCCCTACAGTAGTTTCTCCACATCTAGTCGTAGTGAGCCCATTATATAACTCTGTTGCATCATTTGAACATGAGGAAGTAGATATAATCTCTTCCCCTGCGTCGTTAGTAGCCCACTGGAGGGTGCGGACCCACGTCTGCACATCCGCATAGTATGTTGCATGTATGATCTAGCTACCACCATGCTAGCATACCCTCAGGTCCCTAGACCTATACCAGAGGTTGAGGCCTCTTCATATCTCCCTGGTATTCCATACCCACGTATGGATCATCCTCTACAAGGATAGGAAGTTGCCAACATTATGCAAAATGCTACCAGTTTGAGAAACAATCTTCTAGACTACCTCCATCCTTACAGATTCTTTAGAACATTTCCTAGAGTCACATTGATTTGCGTGCCACCACATGAATGACACATTGTACATTGAACTAGCTATGTATCCATAGGCCTCCATTTGTTGTAGTTTTTCCATGTGCACCACTACACCAGGGGAAGCATCACTTACTGCTAGTCAAAGTCTTTTGGAGTCTGTTTGAGACGTCATTTGCACCACTAGGTTCGGTTTTCCATCCTTTGTCTTTTTATGAGACCCTTGTCTTGCGCTCTCACTATGATTTTCTGGGCTATTTATCAGAAGTCACCTTGATTTGAGTGCCATCACATGAATCTCCCTTTGTATGTATTGGCATGTTCACAAGCCATCTGCTCCATCCATACTGCACAGTTGGCCATATTTTACCACCGTCCATCATTCTGCAAGGGGCCCCCACTAGTGTTATGCATTTATTCCTATCAACCATCTTCACAACATAACCACTTTTCACATATCGAACACTTCCCCTTGCTTGAATAGCCATTAAGGAGTTTTTGTTAAGCTCTTTTCTGACTCCTAAATGAATGAAAAGATCGTCAAGCATGTTTTCTTCCTTTCATGCTCGTTAAAGTATTTGAAAGGGTGTCTACATAGCCTTGTTTATCTCCCTTTCCAGACTATGAAGAATACCATAAGAAAAGGACCACCTCTGCACACTCAAGCCAGGAACGTTTCCCTTCGCATCCTTTTATGATTTCTTGGCATTGAGATCGAACTTTACAAAAAATTCTCATCATGGATTGTATTTAAGCTCTTTTCCAACCTTCTCATCAAGAAAATATTTTCGAGCAAACTTGGTTTCGTTCATGCTCATAAAATTATTTAAATGACCATCCAATTAGTACAAATTTAACTATTGGGGCGCGCACCTTAACGGTCCTTAATTATGGTAACTCTGCAGTTTTTGTGGAAGTTTGTAAGCGGATTTGCGACTCAAAATAGTCTTAGGGGTGTCAGGGTTGAGTCAAAGCCCTCTTTTTGTAATTAACGCATGGTTTAAGTCCATGGTTTAGGGTTCGGGGTGCCCATGGTTTAAGCCCATGGTTGTGTAATAAGTGCACTTGTATAAATAAGCACTTTTGTAAAAGAGTCAGGTTAGGTCTTTGATGTAAGATGATTTGATGCAAAGCTAAGGCTAGTTTTGTAAGAAAGGTTAAGTCCCAGCTGTGTGCATGGACGACCTCTGCAGTTGTCTGCACAGAGAGCTGCAGCTAAGTGTGCAGCCTGAGGAATTGAAGGGATCTACAGCTGAGTGCCCAGATCAGAACTATGGTTTTTGTAAAGAGTTGAATAAAAAACAGTTCTATGGATGTAGCCCCTAAACTGGGGGTGAACCACGTTATATATTGTGTTGTGGTTCTTTTGTGTTGTTTCTGTTATGTTCTTTTATGCATTGATAAGTAGAATAACTGATAATTAAGATCACTGCTAAATACTAACTTCGCCGTGAATTCCCAGTTAAGGGTTAGGTAAGACACTATTTGTTTATCCAATTGCGAAGCTATATAAGTGATTGTCGAAGATCTGTATTGTATGATCATTACTTGTTAAAGGATAAAGGTACAGTAATATCCCTCTTCTGCTTACAGAAACCTAATTCTGTGGCACCCCATAGCTGTTTCGGGTGAGACTGCAACATGTTCGCAGGTTGTTACCGAAAGGGCCAACACTGTGGGTCTTTTGTTGGTGCGAAGACAAAAGTATAGAACCCAGGTCTGCCCTAAGCCCGACAAATTGGTTTCGTTGCCGGTTCAACTCAGTATCTGTTCAAGAGGGGTTTACGTCATACCTAGAGGGCTATGTTTTGGAGGCCCTCAGTGAAAGAAATTGGTGATTGGATTGAAGAGACTTATCTAAAATTTGCTGAACAAGAGAACAAAGATCCACGTCGCAGTTCAGACGACTTTTTACAAAGGTACATTTTTTCTTATGTTTATGAAATTTTATTTGGTAGTATCCACATAGAGTTGCACCAGTGGTTATCCAGGTTGATAGAGAGAAAGATGAACTTCCAAGAAGGTCAGTTTCCTGATTGGACCCCCGCAAGAATTAATATATTGAAAAGGGTGAACAACGAGATATCCCGAGCTGTTGATTTTTGGAAAATGCGAACCCTTGAAGCATTTGTGACGGAGTTCGCCATCGACATGAGTACTTCCTTTAGCGAAGCCGAACGACAGTTTTTCAAAGGACCAAGGGGTAAGTACTTGAATTCATTTAATTTGAAAATTAAAATGCTATTGGCTGAAAAAAGGTATATTGCTCATTGAATCAGACTGTTAGATTTAGTAGTACTAACTTATGTTTGGAAGTGAAAGCAACTTCGACGAGCAAAGTGGTTTGCTGCGAAGTGGTAAAATATACAAGAGGAATTTTGGATCTTATACCCTAGTTCAGAATACCGAGTATACCCCTGTAAGTTCAGCAGACCCGACGCCCGACGAAACCCCTTCTGTTGGAAACCCTCCTATAACCCCGCAGCAAAGACCTGTTATCCCTGGGAACCCATCGCAGTCTGAAAGTAACCCTAGCCCGAGTATTCCTGTAGCAGGTAAGTTTACCCTAGTAAGTTCCCCCCCACCTACTACCAGTCCCCCTCCCTTCCCCCTAGATCCGCAATGGCCCATATGAATGATGACATTAAGCTCCCAGTATTTAAAGGAACTAGATCAGAGGATCCAGAACAATTTTGGTTCTTATGTGAAGCCATGTGGACTGCTAAGAACATTACGGATCAAGATACAAGAAGAACGCAGCTGGTTACTTCTTTTAGAGACCGCGCTTTGACCTGCTTCATGAAGTTTTCCAGTACTCAGAACCATGTCTTAGCTGATATAAAAGCAGCAATGATAAAGGAATTTAAGAAGCCTAAATCAGAATCGCAGTGTATCACTGAACTAAAGGAAATTCAGCAGAAGCGAGGAGAATCAGTGTGGGACTTTGATCAAAGGTTCAAAGTTCTGCTTGATCAAGTTAGTTTCACTATTGGACAAGTGCAGCATAAGGAATGGTTCATTGCAGCTTTGTTACCGCATATCAGGACTCCACTCATGCAACAGAAGGTTGATGATTAGCAAGAGGCTTTGGAAATTGCTATGAAGCTTGAAACAGCTCCTGTCGAAGATAATTCTGGTATAGCTCAAATAAAAGCGCAGTTAACAGAAATGGCCTTGGAGCTGTGTGACATGAAGAAAGGAAAATTTGCTCGAGAAGAGGTTTGGTGTACACGATGGCAGACAAAAGGACATGACAAGGAATAGTGTCCTGCGGTAAGAAATTACCTGAATTCTGGTGCACCAAACCCATTCAATCCTAGTTTTCTATACTGTGAGATCTGTAGGACAATTGGCCAGCATCGACCTGAAGACTGCTATCTGCTTTAGAGATATGCACAAGTACCTAAGAACCCCTATTGCAAGTTCTGTAAGTCAGTTGGTCACAATGAAGATGAGTGTCGCAGTTTTGACCTCATGAGAGAACGAACCTATGATGCTTATCGGGTACAAAACGATGGGCAAGGCAATGATGGATATGGGTACCGTGGTAGTACCTCAGGTCATGGTACATTTGCAGGTCGTAGTCGTGGTGGTATGCCTGGAAGAGGTTAAGGCCAGGTGGTGTGCTATAACTGTAATCAGGTAGGACATTTAGCTAGAGACTGTCGAAACCCAACTACGACATGTCGATATTGCAGAGCAGTCGACCATGTGATTGAGCAATGCCCACAGCCGATAGCCAAGATACAAGAAATAAATAGCGTTCCTACTCAGAATATTTAGATGATTGTTGTAGAGCAAAGATCTGCTCCATCCATTAATGTTGTTACAAGGAGTGGCGCTACGACGCAAATACAGAATAAGGAGAAACATCTTGATGAGGCTTGGGTTCGTAAGGCCCTAGAGAAAATTCCAACCTTCGATGTGGGAAGAGAAAAAGATACATTTATGGAAGCCAAAAAAGACTTTGTTGATCCAAGCACACCAGTAGCACCTGCGCAACAGCATCAGCAGCAGTCACAGTCTCAAGAAGCTTCAATGGATAAAGTAAGTACACTGTCTTCATTTTTACAAAGTTGCATGAAGCTCTTAAGAAATCAGAATGCTTTAAATGATTTATAGAAAGTTATTGCTTCTTGCGAACCTCAACGAAGCTCTGGTAAGGAAAAAACTGTTAATAGAGTCAGAAGAACTGGAAGAGAAATGAGATTGCATGCTCAGATAGGAGAATATGACATGACTGATGTCATTCATGACCTAGGATCTGAAGTAAATGTCTTAACTAAATAAACATGGGAACAAATGGGAAAACCTACCCTTGAATGGTCTCCTATACAGTTGAGATTAGCCAATCAGCAAAATATTGTGCCCCTAGGAAGATTCCCTAGTGTCCCAGTAGATATTGATGGGGTCATTACTTTAGCAGACTTTGAACTCATTGAGATAATTGACGATAGCAACCCCTACCTAGCTTTGCTAGGCATTGAGTGGGCCATAGACAATGCTACAGTCATTAACCTTAAGAAGAGACAGATGACTTTGAAAGGGAAAGGTTTGAGAGTCCTAGTACCACTGGACCCTTCTCAAGGAGAAAGGTACACAGAACCACTCAGATATGAAGATCAGGGTGTTTTGGACCATATCTACAACATCACAGCTAAGGAAGAAGATTATGTTGATCCTACTGCTGAAGGTATCATGGATTGGCAGTGGGACAGCTCCTGCATGATGGATTCAGATGACGGTCTAGAGAATTAGCAGAATAGACATTATGAACTACATGTACACCGATGTGCAAGAATTACCAAGTCTCTCAGATGGCTTGGTGCACAGACAAGAGACTTGCCTACCTTTGATGGCTTGACAGACCCAACATATTTTATTATACAATTCTCAGAGCAGGTACCAGATTCACAGAAAATGGAGATTCTCGATTCAGCATTCAGAGCCATAGTAGCTAGATGGTGGAATGGTCATAAAAAGTACATTCATAGTTGGGAAGCGTGCCAGAAGTCCCTTTTCCTAAGATTCAGGGATCAACCTCAGGAGGTGCGAAGCAGGTTTAATGGTAAGACTAGTCCTCAGGGACATTTAGAGCAATGCTACACATCATGGAAGCATGTACCTCAGGAAGAATGGGTACATAGGTTTGTGCACACCCTGGAACCTATAGCAAAGAACTGGTATGCGGAGTTCGAGCTTCGCCATGGTACTGTAAGTTGGGATAGTCTTGTTGATAGTTTTGTGCTGACATTTTCTATTAATGAGGTTTGTCCTAATTTGGACGTAGATTTTAGGTTGATCCATACTAAAGTGTTTGATGATCAAGAAATAGCATAATACCAACCTGATTGGAAGGAACAAGAAGCTAATGCAATAGAATGTTATAACCTCGCAATTGACGAGGATGATGATCCACGCAACATTAACATTCCTGAGTCAGAAGGACACTGTGAAGTACATGTACCAGCAGTTGAAGCACCTGAAGTGACTCAGCCCTTGAAGACGCGGACAGTAAACATTCATTAGAGGAAATTTGGGGTCTAAAATGGGCCTTATAAGAAAACGTGCCAAAACAATTTTTTGTGAGTTGGAATTCAAGAACCAATAGAATTTCAATAAAATAAGTCAACCATAATGGTTGAATTGACATATTTGTCATTAAAAAAAACTACTTTTTTTGTTCGTATTTTCGACATATCTCATTGTGTTTTTACTCAAATTTCGATCAGAAGAGCTCATTCGATGCGAAATTTGATTCCCCATCCAACGAGTACGCACACTGCATACTTTTGACAGACCCCGCTACCCAAAAAACAAGAAATACCTGAAAAAATGTGATGATGATGTCATCATCACATTTTTTCAGGTATTTCTTGTTTTTTGGGTAGCAGGGTTCGTCAAAAGTATGCAGTGTGGGTACTCGTTGGATGCGGAATCAAATTCTGCATCCAACGAGCTCTCCCGATCAAAATTTGAGTAAAAACACAGGGAGATATGTTGAAAATACGAACACAAAAAGTAGTTTTTTTCTTTCTTCCTCCAAAATTAATCAATATTATTTTATTATTTTAACTATTATTTTATTATTTTCCTTAGGAGGCCCATTTTAGACCCCAAAATTGCTCTAATGGGCTCAGAAGGAAAGCCTAAGTATGCTATCATTGGATATTATTGGGATGAATAAATGGTGAGCAAAGTGACCCAACTTCTCCATGAGTATTAGGACCTATTTCTGATGAAGTTCTCAGAAATAAAAGGCATCATTGAGGTAGTGGAAGACATTCTGTCATGGGTTGAAGCTCGAAGACATGTCAAAGATGGTATCAGGAAGTATCGAATGTCCCCATTATGGCGCAGCCTGAGTTACTGCTTCTGCCGAAGAAGGAAAGATTTGTTGGAGCTTAAAATACGACCATTGGAGGAAACCAAATTTGGCGGTGCCGGTACGTTACCTGTATTAACTGCCTGTATTAATGAGATCTTGACAAACCTACCACCGTCTGGACAATATCTCTGTCAGATTTGGTGTCTTCAATGCACAGTTATGACAAATACCGTTGGTGGATTCTATAAGAAGACACCCACACCTGCGAAGTTCACATTACGTAGTTTCTTGAGTTTTACAATTGAGCCCATGACAGCTGATCACGAGCTTCAGGAATTAGTGAGAGAATTTGAACAGGGGGGTCTGCCGAACCTTTTCATCCATCCACCTGTGCCTGCACCCTACGAAGAGACTCTCCCAGCACCACCTCAACCAATGCAGACATGATCTACCAGGAAGAAGTTTAAACCAAAAGTACGCTCTAAGTGGAACGAAGATAGACACAAGCAATCGGGGAAAACATCGAAGGATCCCATGATGAATCCATCTAGTTCAGCAGAGATCCCATCTAAAGGGGATGAGAACATTGCACCGCAGCATCCACCTTATCTTCAGCCTATTCGACCAGGAGTTCAACCACCGCGGCGGAACGCTAAGTTCACTTTATGCACCCCTTCGCTGCCACAGGGTGTGCAGTTGGTCAAAACCATGACAGGTAAAATAGACCGACTTAAGTATGCATACCACGATACGAATGATCATGGGAAGTTTCCACAGTTTTCCTCGGGAACATACTTGCACTTTGTCAAATATCCAGAGACTGGAGCGACATTACTAGAAGTGAGACAGTGGGCTGCTGGCTTAGATACAGATGGTTTGTTGAAGATGCTCGATGTTCCCCACTTTGGTTGCAGCACATAGGTGACCATAGTGGTCAAGCAGCTCTTGGAATTAGTACATGATGGGTACCTATGGATAGGAGACAAAATAATTCCTATCAATGGCAAGCTTATTCCTATCAATGGTGAGCTTATTCATAGTATTGCTGCGAACTGTGTCAAAGGCTACAGTTGCAACTGGGCAGCGTACATTGTGAAGGAATTCCTTGAGGATGCCCGCGACGCGTAGGAGAAAGGTAGACCTTTTCACTACTCTTGGCTGATAGTCCTTATCACACTAGTAGGATTGAAAGAACCTACCGAGGCATAGTTTGTTGTTGTGCCTCCGAACATGCCGAGCGCAGTGAGGTACACATCTCTTTGGGTGTCACAAGACAAAGCATCCCAGTAGATGACGAACTATGTGTTTTCCTTTTATATGATGAGTATCTCATATGAGATCGTAAATACCCCGCGGCTCAGTAATGAACTATTCTCTCAATATGATGGAGTGGCCAACTTTAGGGCCGACATGCACAATATCTTCATCCAGGCCCGCGCAAATAAGAAAAAGGCATGCTGGAAGTTGCCATACATGGTGACCAAAGAAGACATCCTCGCAGTAGTTCAGCAGTGGCCAGCTGAATGGTTGAAGAATGTAGGGACAAATCCCAACATTCCAATCCCTCCAATCACCAATGTGGGCACTGGCCCTAGTCAGACGCAGTAGAATGACCCACTCGAGGAAAGTGAAGAACAGAGTGCATCGCAGCAGAGTGAAGGAGACCAGGGTGGAGATGACAGAGATGAAGAGGAAGAAGAGGATTCGGTCAAAACAGTTTTAGATCCTAATCGGCCAGATAAGCACAAGTCACCTGAAGCAGAGGAAGTGACCAAACCTCAGTCTTGAAAGAAAATGAAGGCATCAAAAGACAAGAATATCGATGAATAAACCACCCTGACAACTTAGGAGCTTGATCAGGCTCTGAAAAAATCCACAGAAGTTCTCACCAAGAAATGGTCATAGTTTGCAACTACGCACCTTGATGCAGTCGCCAGCGTAGCTCAGGGAATTTCAGAGATGAAGAACTTAGCAGAAAAATCAGCAACTGGTGCTGCAGCAAGCAGCACCCCAGTAAGCACGCGGCTAGACACAAGACAATGGCCAGTTAGAGAAAACAAGGGACAAGTGTCAAGTGCAGCACTCATAATAACTGACACAGTGTCTCACTCGAAGATGAGCATGATAGTTGGAATAGATTACACCAAGATTTCCATGACGGAGTTGCATCTCTGCCAATTAGCAATCATGAATGAGATCCAAGCACGGGACAACTACACATAGATACAATTGGAAAATACCATGAAGCAGAGTGAGAGCTTCGAAGCGCAGTTGAAGGAAGCAGAGCAGAGGAAGAGCGACACAGAACGTAAGCAGGTCACCTTGGCACGAGTATTGGATGAGGAATTTCGAAGTCTTCCTAGCTTCAACATACAGGCTAAGGAAGAGTCGGAGCAAATAATTTCCAAGCTGAAAGACTACGCACAGCAGACTCATAGTGAAATAGAGAAGCTCAAAGTAGAACATGAGGCTCAAATTGCAGAGCTTCAACTACGCATCATCCCGGAGAGCCCACCAAAGGTCAGCGAGCAGCATAGTAGAGACATTCAGGCTTCAGCAAGGAAGATCTCTGATATTGTAGGAAGTGCATCCAAGATGCTAGAGGAAAGAGTCGACACCTGGACAACACTGCAGGAAAATCCAGAAGTACAAAAGCTGCAGGAAACCATCAAGCAGTGACAGGTAGAGTTGGACACAGTGAAAGTGGAAATTAAGACCCTGCCTCCTATGCAGAAAATGCTCAAGGTAAAGCAAAGCAAGGAACTCCAGCAGGAAATTGAGTCATACAGAATGAAAGCAAAATTGCTGGAAAATTCTATGCATCCCCTTGTCAACGAGGCCTTGGAGTTGAGTACTGCTGTGGATAGCCAGCTCAAAGTTCTGAAGGAGTACGATGCATTTGCACAGGAAAATGCTAGTGAAGCGTCAACGACAACATTGCAGGAGCTGGTGGACAAAGAGCAAGTAGCCGACAATATCATGTGTGGCCTCAACAAGCAGTTCACTATCTTTGCCAACAAAGTTCTCCCACCAGACAAGCAGCTGAGTGTCTCGGGATGGGACACTGGTGAGTCTTAGGAGCCTGTTGGGGCACACACCTTAACGGTCCTTAATTATGGTAACTCCACGGTCTTTGTGGAATTTTGTAAGCGGAGTTGCGACTCAAAATAGTCTTAGGGGTGTCGAGGTTGAGTCAAAGCCCTCTTTTTGTAATTAACCCATGGTTTAAGTCCAGGGTTTAGGGTTCGGGGTGCCCATGGTTTAAGCCCATGGTTTTGTAATAAGTGCACTTGTATAAATAAGCACTTTTGTAAAAGAGTTAGGTTAGGATTTTGATGTAAGATGATTTGATGCGAAGCTAAGGATAGTTTTGTAAGAAAGGTTAAGTCCCAGCTGTGTGTGTGGACGACCTCTGCAGCTGTGTGCGTAGAGATTTGTAGCTAAGTGCATAGCCTGAGGAATTGAAGGGATCTGCAGCTGAGTGTGCAGATCATAATTGTGGTTTTTTTTAAGAGTTGAATAAAACACAGTTCTGTGGACATAGCCCCTAAACTGGCGGTGAACCACGTTATATCTTGTGTTGTGGTTCTTTTGTGTTGTTTCTGTTATGTTCTTTTATGCATTGATAAGTAGAATAACTAATAATTAAGATCACTGCTAAATATTAACTTCGTCGTGAATTCCTAGTTAAGGGTTAAGCAAGACACTGTTTGTTTATCTAATTGCGAAGCTATATAAGTGATTGTCGAATATCTGTATTGTATGATCATTATTTGTTAAAGGCTAAAGGTACAGTAATATCCCTCTTCTGCTTGCAGAAACCTGATTTTGCGGCACCCCATAGCTATTTCGGGTGAGACTGCAACCTATTCGCAGGTTGTTGCTGAAAGGGCCAACACTATGGGTCTTTTGTTGGTGTGAAGACAAAAGTATAGAACCCGGGTCTTCCCTAAGCCCAACATTAACCTTTTCTGACTTGATTGGAATACCAATGATAAAGAAGTCTCCTATCCCCCAAATAGGGTTGACAATCTCTCCTATGTACACTTTTGTCCTTTTTCGGACACAGGAGACTATCCATGAAAAAGAGACCCCACTGGAGTCTTCTTCCTATTTTTAGACTCTCTAAAAATGAAAAAACCATCGAGCATTTACTTTGTCGGGAGCACTAAAAATCTACAAGATTCGATCATAAATGGTGTCTTTAGGTGCTAGCCCATATATTAAAGTTCAACAGCATTCCCCCATTGGGTCGCCTTTGTTCAGACTATTCTATGATGAGTCTTCCTTGTATCCCCAGGATATCAAAAGTCCAAGTTACCTCCCTCAAGTATTTCCCATCTGTAGTTATAGTCCCTGTACAACAGTTATGATCCCTCTCCCATGAGTCTGTTTCATTTGCTGCTAGGCCAACCTTGACGTCATACTTTGAACAAAGGAATTTTGAGTTCCCCATACTCCCCTTGCCCCTGTTCCCCCATTCAGTGTGATAGTCCCCAGATTGTCCCACATCTTTGGCTATCCACCTCATGCTTCAGGTCAAGGAAACATTATTGCCTTGGTCAATTGCAGGTATCCATCTATCAAAGACAACACATCTATTATAGAGGAAAGACCCAGAGGTCCCTATATCCTAGTTTCATTAACCTTTTTTATGAGTTCCTTAGACCACTTTGAGAGGATTCATTAGTGCCTCTCAGGATGGTTGTGTCTCACATGCTCGACTTCAGCTACATCATCGCACCGTTGAGATTCGTAAATGGTATCGGTCTGTGCAGTATTTGGTCAAATACCCTGGTTGTCACCTGACTCTAGATCAATGGTGAGTCTATTACAGGACCTAGACAGGTTCATGTCCCTTGTGATTTTTTGAGTTGTGGTTGAAATAGTGTTGATAATCCATCAAAGCAGTTCTTCTGTGTAGATTCATGATTGATGCAACATTTTGCACCATAGAAACTATGACTCTTCATCAGTGAGTCCCTATATTTGTGTAAACTCCTAGATCCAACAAAGCATCAGTTGTGAAGATATCACATTTCATGACAATTCCATGGGTTCGATATATCATTTTTTCATATTAGCATTATATGCAACCTCTTATTGAGGATGCCATTATGTAACAATAGTTTTATATGATCGAATCCTAGATTTTGGAGCCTTGGTCCCATTATTTACTCTTTTGACATTGTTACGAGCATGGGTATGCCCTTCTCATCCATATACATGTCACATATTATTTGTATCTCACCCATTGATTGGAACCAACATCAATACAAAAACCAAAAGCCTCTGTGTCTCAAGTGAGGAAGTGTCGCTTCTTCATAGGTCTCTCCACTATCCCAATGATCCTATGATGTCTGTCAGCCATACGATGAGCTCCTTCCCTCACACATCAGGGGGCAATCTGTTAACGCAAAAAAATGCTCAACTAGCTCTACATTGCCCAAACCATATACAAACATCTTTTTCCTATCTTTTTTCCCTCATTTTTGACCTCCATAACTATGTTTTAAACTTATGGTCTCTCAAAAAGCTCAAAAAATATCAAAAAGGGCTTCAAAACCCTCAAAAGAGCTAAACACCCACAAAGGGGCTTAAAAATCCCCAAAAGGGCTAAAAACCCTAAATAGGGATTAAAACCCTAAATAGGGTTGCAAAACCCTAAAAGAGAGAAAATGACAAAAAAAACTATAATATAGTGTGGAGCTCTCCATCACAAGATTCACCACTCATTCCTTCTCCCATTTTTGTATCGTTTCTGAGTATGGTGAGAATCATTCCTCTCACAATACCCACATCATTTTCCATTCATTCCATTTCCCCACCATCTCCCCATCCTTGAGGCATGCTTTGTACCATCAATCCTGTGGAGAGGTGGTACCATCCAATCTAGGGTAGGGTGGCATAATTTTAAAGAAAAGAGAAGGTATATTTGTCCCATCTTAATTATTTTTAGTTTATTAGTTTTCTTATTGATTATTGCATTGCTAATCATTTGTTTGCAGATTTTTTTTTATCCACTTGAGATCTACCCTTTTCCCCCTATATAAATAATAGATCAATGCTATGAGAAATGATGCTAAGAAGAAGCATAGAAAATAGATCTTTCTACTAAGAATTCTCACAAGCATACATAGGAAAAATAGAGAGAAGAAAAGAGACTAAATCACATGAATGTAGAGATGAATATTGGTGTGTATCCTTCCATTGAATAATGATGAATAATAGTGTACATAAATAGTACATTCCTCATAGGAAAATCAAGTTGTATGGAGACAACTTATAAATCTCAAAAAGGCTGACTTACCAAAATATAGGAAACCCCCATAGGTGGCTAAAGCACTTCCCAAATTTATCAAGGATGTCACAAATTGGAAAAAACATGAGTGAGTTGTCAAGGAGATGGAAAAATCATGCTAATCCTAGAAAATGGAGGAAAATTCATGAAGGATGGGTTGGCAACAAAGGACCCAGTTTCCTAGTTTGACTAGCTTTACCTTATCCACAGAAAAGTGGGAAAAGCATAATAAAGCAGAATCTATTGTAAAGTGTTGTATACTAATTCTGGATGGTCAAAAGGTGGTCAATATCAACACATGATTAGAAATAAATCATTCCTAGGATATAGATGGCATGTAATCACTTTAAGGTGCAAGTGGATGCCAACTAATTAAGCTACTGGGTGAATAAGTAATCAAATAATGATTAATTATTTTATCCTAAGTTATGATTGGGTTTAATATATTCCAACACCCCCCTATAATTCTGACTTTATGATGGTATAAAAAAAATAATGATGTATATAGGGCCCAGCAACAAGGCTATGGTCATCCTTTAACAATTATTATGTCCAGAAAAGTGAGGAAAGAGGAAAAACCACATGGGGAAAATACTCCCTCAAGATAGGACAAGGCACAAAATTTGAAATATGTCTTCAACATATCTTCATCTTCACTTTACTAAGCTGAATGAACTGCTTCTGGATGAAGGACTTGCTGAAGAAATCATGAACTCCATGATCATGCGCTAGAGTGTAGAACCTGCGAGAAGGAAGAGGAGAGACTCCTTGTATCTCATAAAGTGATGAAGTTGGATCATTATCTGAATGCCTCTTGCTTCTGTCAAACTCTGGTCTGCAAACATATTCTGAAATGGAAAATAGATTTGTGCACACTCCTTTCCAAACAGTAGAAAAACTAAGACAATTTATTTCACACCCAATTCCCTGAATAGTTGCAAAATTGTGATGTGAATCACATGTCAATATTCCAATATGATGTAGCACCTTTATAGATCTGATATGAGGATGATAAAAATCTGATATATCAGAAATATTACCATATGGAACAGCAAGGACAAAGGCTTCAATGGCTCCATGAGGATATAGGGATAGACTAGGAAAACTATGAGCATTTGTGGAAAACTGATAGTTGTAAAAGTATGAATGATTGATGGGCATACGATCTGAACCATAAGTGTTTAGAATAGATCCAAACAAGTTTAATATCAATCCAAATATGAATAAGGTCATGTATAACCATCCACTGAAATATTGGAAAGACTTCAAACCATGTAAGATATATATTACTGCATAAGAGACCAATGAGGAATCAACTAGTGAACTTGGGATTTGTATAGTCTTGGGATTATTCAGAGGTATGGTAGATGGTATGGATGGTGGTATTATATGTGTATCGACCTGAAAATATGCTTCTAAATTAGATTCCAAAGGATCATATATAAGCATATCATTAGACTCATGGGAATACACTGGTAATGAATTCTCCGTATGAAAGGAGGAAATAAAAAGATGTTCAAAATCTTGAACAAGGATTTGAGTATTGATTCCAATAACAAAGGAGGAGATGCTGAAGCACATGAGATCATGTAAGGTAAGTGGTATGACACAAATAAGGTTTGATTTGGCTAAGCAAATAGCCTGGAAATCACTGGGTTGTGCACCATCAATGAGAGAGGTATGCACAAGGTGTGAAGAATATGGCACATAGATCTCAAAATCTAAGATAGGAGATTTAGAGAAAAATGAATGGGTTATAGGATCATAATCAAAATCAATATCTTTTTTACACAACATTGTGTAAATCGAGGATTTCAAGTTGAGGGTTTGCTCTGAAATCGCGTTGGCCCGAGCGCGCCTGGTGCGTTGGTCGTTCGAGGGGCCTCGCTGGTCGGTGGT
>LPNX010041893.1:149240-272467 GCA_001517045.1 Pseudotsuga menziesii
TCAAAATCAATATAAGCTCCATATTTTACTTCTTTTTCATCATTAGTATCACAAGAAGAAAAATCACCTTCAAGAGACAGAAAAAGATGGTTCTTCAATATTTGCTTCTTGACTGGAGGAAGCATTCGAATCAAAGAGGGTAGCAGCAACATGAACTGTATGAGAAACTTCTTCATCATGATCAACTTCATCAGAGAATGTAGAGGCTAATAAATCTTGAGAGAGAGAACAACAGGAGATGTTGGGTTGACTCCTTGCTTCATCTTCTATTTCCTGCAAACCAAAAGCTTTGACCAAATTCTTCCAAAGCTCAAATGGATACTCAGCAAAATCTATGAGATGATATATATTTGGAGACATTCCCAAGCACATAGTTCCATACGCTCTATCACAATTATTTATCCAATCAATATTCTCTTCATAAGAATCAGATTCATTCAATGCACCAATGGAGACATCAAAGAGACATTGCCTCTTCAAGTATGCACTTATCTTTGGCTTCCAATGAGCATAGTTGAAAGGAGATAGTAGAGGAACTTTTGAATCCATATAGAATTTGTTGGTATTCTCTAGGAGATACTCTCTATAAACTGCAAAAAAAACTAGGAGAAAATATTGTAAGCTAGACATGCTCTTCTTCAGAGAGGAGTAGGAGACTCGATGCACTCCTCAACTCTGTAGAACTTAATCAACCTTGCTACTTTGATACCATGTAGAAGATGGCAAGGTTATTCTCCCTGTAGCTCTAATACCATGTAGAATCTTGAAAGGTTGTGCTCCCTATATCTCTGATACCATGTAGAAATAATAGATCAATTCTATGCGTAATTATGATAAGAAGAAGTACAGGAAATAGATCTTTCTACTAAGAATTCTCACAAGCATAAACAGGAAAAATAGAGAGAATAAAAGAGACTAAATCACATGAATGAAGAGATGAATATTGGTGTCTATCTTTCCATTGAATAATGATGAATAATAGTGTACATAAATATTACATACCTCATAGGAAAATCGAGTTGTATGGATACAACTCATAAAGCTCAAAAAGGATGACTCACAAAAATATAGCAAACCCCCATAGGTGGCTAAAGCACTTCCCAAATATATCAAGGACCTCATGAATTAGCAAAAGCATGAGTGAGTTGTCAAGGAGATGGAAAAAAAATCCTAATCCTAGAAAATGGAGGAAAATACATGAAGGATGGGTTGGCAACAAAAGGCCTCACTTTCCTAGTTTGACTAGCTTTACCTTATCCACAGAAAAGTAGGAAAACAAGAATAAAGAAGAATCTACTGTAAAGTGTTGTATACTAATTATGGATGGTCAAAAGGTGGTCAAGATCAACCCATAATGAGAAATAAATCATTCCTAGGATATAGATGGCATGTATTGACTTTAAGGTGCAAGTGGATGCCAACTAATTAAGCTAGTGGGTGAATAATTAATCAATTAATTATTAATTATTTTTTCCTAAGTTATGAGTGGGTTTAATATATTCCAATAGTCCCTTGGATAGAAGGAAGGTTCATTTGCACGTAGCCAGGGTGAAAACAAGGCTACACATTCACAAATAAACATTTATGATTTTCATCTATAGTGGTCAAACGAACAATTCCATTTTCGAATACCTTATCTATTATGTAGGGACCCATACATCTTGTACACAACTTTCCACTAAAATACTTTTTGAACCATGAATCATACAACAAACCCCAGTCTGCTTCATAAAATAACTTCTTTTTTATAAACCTGTCATGTCATTTGGAGCGCTATTGTTGTATTAATGTCATCTGATGTAGAACAATTGTGCACTTCAAGCCTAACTCGTTTAATTGATTCAACTTATTCCTTTGAGCCTCTGTTAAGTCCATATTTGCTTCTATAATTGTCTTCAGGTTTTTTATCTCAAACTCAATGGGGAAAACAACATTATTTGTGTACATGTTGGCCACTTTTCCGCACTCGGACGACCCAGGTTTTGTGCAACCCACCGATCCAACAACTACCCAAGACACCGTTCTGACGAAGAAAGCCCCATCGAAAACACCTACGAAGCAGGCGTAGTCTCGCCGGAGATATCTAATATATGGGTAACTACCAGAACCATGTTTCCATGATTTTCAAGGGATTATAGTCCCATGGATCGTGGCCAAGGAGCTAAATGAAGGCAATAGGGTGGATGGACAGAGGAGTCAATTCTGTGGAACTAAGCACAATTATATGTCATTGCACGTGACTTGACCTTCCTTTCCACCTCACAGCTGGTGCAACTTGTGCGACGTAGCTGACTCATAGCAATTGGACCTATGACTCTAGTCGTAGCTTAAGTCAAAAACATACAAGCCGATATATTTGTTCACTTCAATAAAACCTTCCATTCATTCATCTATTGATTGTAGAGTAACACCATAGATTTAAGCAATAGTCAACATTTTACAAAAAGCAAATATTAACCATTCACATAAACATTCACCACATCAATCATTCATTTAGAAACAAGAGATAATGAGGAAACCCATCTAGGAAAAACCTCCAAGGTGCTCTTCCTATGGCATGAGAAAGGATATAGCACCTTGCAGTCTATAGGATGTAGACTGATCTTAAGATATGTCTTTAAGTTTCAGACTCATGGTTCTCATGCTCTCTTCTTTTCTCTCCTACTCTACATCTACTCCTAGCAGTCTGCCCCCATAGTAGCAAGATCCAGAGCTCAACAGCCCCTCTATTGCTACTAGACTCTTACTGAGTCTACTCTTCTCTAATCTTTAGAACATTACAGCAGAAGTGGCATCCTTCGCCATTAATTACAACTGAACAGAAACTATTACATAAAACTAAACCAAGATCAACCAAAACCACACAAACCAACACTCTAACTATTGCATCCCTCCTATTTATACTATTTTACATGACCACGCAGGGTCGACTTCTTAAAAGTAGTCTTTTAATTGTCACCCTCAACCACCCCTCAAGCTACAGCTATGGTGATCATGAATGGAAACGAGGCATGATCGGCCTTACTTACAAATATATTCTCATATGTTTGTAGATGTAGGCTTACACCGCCGTAAACGACCATGATCTGGATTCTGCATTCATCGCTTTCCAGGCATTATCCCTTGCATGCTTCTACACTTTCCTTTCCTTTGTCACGCACCTCTCTTCTCTGCCTTCATGGGTCCTTCACTTCCTTCACGATCTTCCTTTGCTTCTATCACACGTGCAGCACATTTTCCATGGTTCCAGGTATGAACTTTTTCCTTACGCCCCTTTCTTGGGCCAACAGGCCCCCAACGCTCACCTATGGCTTGTCTTGAGCCACGAAGCAAGGGACATATGAAGCAGCATAACCTGTAGGGCATATTTTGAATTTTTTTTTCTTTGGCAGCTTCTTCTACCTCTTATCTTGCGCAGCTTGTTTTTTATGCTTTTTTTTTAATAGGTTCCTTAAGGGAAATTTTTTCTTAGACTTAGGTTCTTTGCAAGGTTAGCACACTGATACAGCTTGCTTCTTGGCACCATCAGAGGATGGCCAATGGATGGTTCAAGTTCATAGTTTGCTTGGGAAGATAAGGTAAGCTATGTGCTTCTTATTTGGACTAGGATCCCTAGGAACAGTAATGTTGTCTTTTCTCTAGGACTCTTTCATGATCTTATCATAGTATGCCTCCAATTTCACCAAGAGTGATTAGTGTCCCATTATGACATAGCAATCCAAGTGGACTTGGTTCATCCCCATTCTCATGCTCCTAGGGGTTTGCACGCGCTTGTTGCATCTTGTTCTCTTGTCGTTCTACCTAGATTTCATCTCTTCTGCATCTTACTCTTCACCACCCTTTTTGCCATAGATATGGACTTTGAAGACTTGTCCATATTGAGAACCAAAAAATCCCTGCCAACCAAGGTTGTGTAGGTGAGTGATTTTCCAAACGTTGACAAATTTCACTTTTGCAGCATAGAGTACAAGCTGTAATTGGCCCTTTGGCCCTTCCCCGGTCTGCTAACACCTGGAGATCCTGCCTTGATTGCTTAAATATGATCCCACTTGCCAAGCCTATAGATTTTGTGAAAGACAGCAGGGACTCTGGTTCGGACCCCACCAAGTTTGTCAAATTGGGCAGGAACTCTCATCCCTACTAGAGTCTGCTCTGGTGCCACCGACTGGACCTCTGATCTACTAATATACTAATAGCCAAGGATGAATTTTCTAGATACTTCTAGCTGGGTGGAATTAACTTGTAGACTATCACTGTCTTCCTTATTGTTGTCTTTGGATATACCCGACACACTGAAAGCTGCAGCACCATCTTTAGTACGCAAGGTTGCTCAGCATGACACTCCCCAACCCATTTGTAACTGAATCTAGTGGTCGATCAACAAAAATCAATGATGCATGCTTGATGCAAGGGCACCCCGATATTATAGGAAGAGCATCGGGTTATCTTCTATGTAGGCTTATCTAGGTGCATCAGTAGAACAAGAACTTCATTTGGTGTACCGCATTTTCTTCTTATATTTTCTATGATTACCAGTGTCATGACTTATGGGTGCTACCAGTCGTGATCAATTAGTGATGAGCTGGATGGGAAACATTATAGAGTTTCCCACACTTGATCTGCCTACAGTGTTGTCCTATCACAAGCGCCAAATCTCTGCTGAATCTTGATGCATTTAATGGTATGTTAGTGCTTTCCAGCTATTGTGGAATTTCTGTCATTTGTCTCATAAATGGTTTGGTAGTGGTTATAATGTGCATCATCATTTCTATGGAACTTCTGCTTCTGGTGCCACATTGTCGTTACACACAAGTTACGCTACGATTGCCTCCTAAATTTCAAATTTTCATTTTTTTTATGCCTCATCTTTATTTTCGTGCACTATTTTAAGATGTTGGTGCTAGCTTAGGCTGCGCAATAGTATGGACCTTGTCCTGGAATTCCTATACCATTATTTCAACCTTAGCAACTTCCACCACAGCTTCCTCTAATTGTGCAGCCAACTGCTCCACACTGTCATAGTGGACATGTTCCAAGGATTCCTCCTCTATCGATTGCACTATGCTTTGAAGTTTCTATTGTACCAGTTGAATATGCTTTGTGAGCTACTCAGATTCTGACTAGAATGCCTCAACCTCGGATTCCCTAGATTTTTCTTGCTCATGAAGGGTCTGCACTTCCTGCTCTAGGATTTTGATCTCTACATTCTTAATGACCTTCTGTTGGAGGGGCAGCTTCCGCATTTCTTCCTTTGCAACACCTATGTGCTCATCTGCCTCTCACACACTCTGCCTTGTTTTCTCAGCTATGTCATCTTCGAGCAATGTTCCCCAAATGGTCGCAACAATGTCTGCGGCCTTTACGTAGAGTGCCTCTACTTATTTGATTTTCTCAGTAGATTTAGACACTTCTCTTTTTTTTTCCGCAAGCACCTCTGAGGGTGTGCTTGGTATCTTCCTGGCTTGCAGATATTCCACTTGGTGCTAAATATCTTGTGAGATCTTTGCAAGCCTAGCAAATTTAGCTAGGGATTCTTCATCTTCTTTCCCTTCCCTTGGTTGGAATGTTGCAATGGAATTCCTAATGTAGTCCACCAACGCAATACAGTTTTGCTCATAGGCTAATATTTCCTGCTCATTCTTGGCAAGGAGGTTGATGCACTCCTACAGTTCCCAATCCTTTCCTTCCAATAGAGCCTTGTGTTGCTTGGCCTTCCTTTGTTTCTTTGCTTCCTGGTAAGAAACGACATTTTTCCTTAGCTGAAGTTCGGTTGTTGCTGCCAACTGAATGCTATAGACTTCCTCCAAGAGAAGTTTGGAGAATTCTATCTCAGTTTTGTTATCACCAGGACTTGCGCTTGTCTCTTCATTCATTCCTCGTGCCTACATCTAAATCAACACTTTGATCGGCAGCACTAACGTCAGTGTAATTAGTGCCACGCTAGGATCAACACAATATGTTTCGGCCTCCACAGTGTCCTTGATATCGTTAATGGCTACTATCAGCTTATTGCGGTGATCTTGGGCTTGGGTAGCAATGCTTACTTCGCACGCCTTTAGACTGGTGAGGTTATCTTGTGCAACTTTAGCAACATTGTTGGCAAGTTCCTGCAGGTCATCCTCATTCAATGTATTTGTGTTCATCATTTTGTTGGCTTTATGTTTCTTTCGAGATGATTGGCCTTCCTCTGGCTGCACATGGGTCTGTGTCTACACCTGATCTCCACCTAATGGCTACTCTGAAGGATGCTGGTTGGATTCATCCATATCATCATTGTCCTCGATGTATTCTTGCGATGGATCATTTTGGGTATCATTGCCTTCATTCTCTTTAGCATTAAATTGATGAATTGGTGGTTCTTCTGCGTTCTGTTCGTCAGGAATTGACTTTGCAAGTGGCTCATGCCATTTCTCTAGCCAAATATTGACGATTGCATCCATAGTGTCATCTGTCACCATAAATCTCACTAGGTGTACTTGATGAAGTAGATATTTTGTAGGAAGCAGGTTTATATTATGCGCATCATCTTGAAACTTGATGAAGGTAGCGTACCTATGCACAGTTGTGGCATGGATCCTGTAGGACTGCCAGACAACTTGACGTAGCACCTCTGCGTGCATAAAGAATACAATGTTGTTATCCTTTTGGTGATCATTGTCCGCCTTATCTTCCCATAGATTCTGGTAACTTGCACCCAGGAAAGATAGCGAGACATCCATTTGTACATAGTCTAGAGGGTCAGCCCAGACAGTGAAGGAAATCAAAATTAGTAACAAGGAATAGTGGAATTTATGATCTTCCTTGTGCTGAGCCAACATGGCATCTTCTATCAATGCATTTATCAAGTACCGTGACTAGTTGAATTTTTCTCCTAGTGCACATAAATCTGCAATTTCCACTACTGTTGTCGAACATTGTGTTGGTATCATCTTATGAAACATTTTAGAGGATAACATCTTTGCAGCAACGTGGACACTTTTGTCTTGGATGGGCCCAAGCAAGTAGCCCCAGCTCACTCACCGAAGGTTATGCTTCTGTTTATAGGGTTTAGTATTGTGCTTAGCTAGGTAAGGGAGAGGGTTTTTGCATTTTCTTGGGAGTCCCATCATCCTTGCAATTAATTCAACATTAACCAGATATGGCTCATCCAGCCATAAGTATCCTTCATGGAAGAAAAGTAGTAACTACTTCATGTATGTAGTGACCTGTATGCTATGGCCAAAGTGAGGCATGAATATCATGTTGGTAATACCTACAGTGGCTAGTCCCTCAGCCCATTTCTTTGTCTTGATCACTTTCGCATCACTTGTAGCATCCTGGGTTATGTTCATGCAGTATTTTATCTGTAACCCTTCTTTCTGTCGAGTATCTTAGCCTTAGAACTTCAATACAACCAACTTGGGGAGGATGTCGTGCAGCAAGTTCATGTCGACAGAGATTCGTGGTGCTATCAAGGTAGTCATCACTTTCTTTGGAATATCTGCCTCCACTGTATCATCTCTTCTTGGCTGAATGTAATAAGGGAAATTTGGGTTGGCCCACTCAACCTCCGGGCCTCTGTGTGGTAGCACACTTTTTTTTCCTATATTTTCTGGTTGCTCAGTAGCAGGTTCCTTTCCTCATTCATCTGGAGAGGTCGGAGCCTTATGCTTCCTCTGCTTCACTGATGGTCATGTAGATGCTTCTTCCAATTGCATCTCACTGGGCTGCCTTAGCTCTTTGTCTAGTTCCATAGCTGCTTGTTGCGGTCTTGGAACAACTGGCCTTCTTTGGACTGGGTTTGGTACAGGATGCGAACCAGGGGTTGGAATGGTAGCATGACCATCCTTTACACTTTGTTTTTTTCTTTTTCTTGGAATTACGTCGATCTCTAGTTTCTGCTCTGGTTGACAATCCTTATTGATAAATATGTAACTTCGAAATGTATTCACTTTTATTTATTATTTATTGTAACCCGATGTTTATTCCAAGATGTATTTGTGATATACTTGAGTCATGTCATGCCTCGATGTTCCTATCGGTAGGATCTATAATGTGAACAAGTCATGTCAAGTTATTGTGGGTAACCCTACTATTGTCTAATGGTTAAAGTCCTCGCAGTTTCGAAACTTCTCTTTAGCACATATCCCTTGACTAACTTCTCTAAAGTCCTCTCCTAGATAGGTCATCCCTAGTAGGGTTTATTCATGCCAGGAATTAGTATAAATAGAGAGCTAGCCTCTCTATTTAACACACACTCACTCACACTCAGTTGTAGCACATAACTGAGGAAGAGAAAGACACTGGGGCAAGGAAGAAAGATGTTACTACTGTCAGGAGATCATCTTACTATTTTGGGGGTTTTACTTTTGGTATTGATTCTATCTCTGAGGAAGTTGCGGGGTTTTCTCCATTTATGGTTTCCTCGAGGAAAAACATTGTGTTCATTGTCTCTTGTGTTTGATTGTTGTGCTTGTTGTTCTCTCAGTTAAAGATCCTAACATAATGCTAGCTTGATTGATAAAAACTAACATGGAATCAGAGCTAACCTGAGAAGAAGACACTATGTAACTGCGGGAACTAGGGCTTCCTACTCTTTTGGATCTCTCTCCACATATTTTCAGCAAAAGAAGGTTGGAATAACTCTCCTCTCTAGGGCACATATTTCTATCGAAGTAGAATCCAATTCTGAGGTTTTTTAGTTTTGGACCCAACACTGCTACCAGAAATTAGGGATTTTCACATAGGAAGAATTTTTCAGTGAGCCCAGGCCTAGATTGATATCCTCCCCAAAATCAAAGTTAGGGATCAAATTCAAAGAATTTGGATGGATAGAAGTCGAGAAAAGCAAAACCCTAATCTGCTCCTGAACTAGCACTGCAGGATTTTAGCTCCAAATCCAGATCCGACATCTTGACCTGGTAAGATCTAAATATTTTGTATTTCCATTTGAGGTTCTTAGTTAAGATGTCTCATCATACCAATGTTGATGAAAATCTTGAGGGAGCTGATAACTTTTGAGCTTGGAAGTATAGGATCTCCCTGGTCCTCAAAGAAAATGAGTTGAACTCCTATATCAATGAGGAGGTTCCAGTTCTAGAGGGAGATGAGGCTACAGCCTTACATAAGAAGAAATTGGTTATGGAAAAGAGGATCATTACTAATTCAATCAAGGATCACCTCATACCACAGGTGTCCTCCCTAAAGACACCTAAGGCTATGTTTGATGCCCTAACCAAATTGTTTGAAGGGAAGAACATAAACTGGAAGATGACTCTGAGAAACCAACTGAAGAATGCCAAGATCCAAAATGCTGAGACCATTCAGTATTACTTTACAAGGGTCTCTCAGATCAAGGAACAAATGGAAGCAGTAGATGAAGAACTAGAGAATGCAGAGGTTGTGATGACCACCTTGAATGGTCTCCCTAGATCATGGGACTCCTTTATTCAAGGGATATGTGCTAAAGAGAAGTTAGTCAAGTTCAACAAACTGTGGGAAGAATAATCTCAAGAAGAAGCTCGAATAACAGCTCAAGAAGAGAATATGGGAAGTGAATATCAAGCCCTCATAGTACACTCCAAGAAAACCAAAAGAAGTTCTCATCACTCCAAAGGTAAGCATTTCTCTAAAAATAACTCTAGAAAAGACATGTCTAGAATTAGATGTTATACGTGTGATAAAGTAGGACACTTTGCAAGAGATTGTCCTAAAAGACAGAATAAGAAAAAGAGCAACACGAGAATATATCATGCTCATGCTGTAGAGGATGATGAACCATTCAAAAAGAGAACCGGATATGAAAATAAAGACTCCTCTAGTGAAGAAGAATATGTCTTGATTTCTTCTCTAACGAGAAACATCACACATGGAAGCAATGATTGGGTTATAGACAATGGGGCTTCCAAACATATGACAAGATTTAAAGAGTCCTTTGTAAAACTTTCAAAACATGAATCACCTCACAAGGTGAAGCTTGGAGATGACTACCAATATCCAACAAAATGTAGTGTTGAATCCTCATATAAACTAGACTCTCGAAGGTCTATGAAGATGCAAGATGTATTGTTTGTGTCAGGTCTCAAGAAGAACCTTCTCATCATATCTACATTAGACGCAAAAGGAATGAGGGTTTCATTTATAGATGGTCAAGTTATCATGTGTCCAAAAGGAAATACTATTGATGATGCAGTAGTGATTAGAGAACAAGAAGGAGGATTGTACAAATTAAAGGGCCATCCAGAACAAGCCTTGGTCCATGACACAGTAGAGCCAAATCAGCTTTGGCATAGAAGGCTTGCACATGTGCATTATAGAGGACTACCACTGGCGAACAAAGTTGTTGAAGGTATTCCATAAATTCAAGCAGAACATGATGGGGTCTGCAAAGGATGTGTGAAAGGAAAGAATACAAAGACATTTACAAGTAGCAAAAGCAAAGCAAAAGGAATCTTGGAAATCATCCACTCTGATGTATGCGGTCATATGTCATCAAGATCACTAAGTAGGTATGTATATTATGTTTCTTTTATTGATGAATTTTCTAGGAATACATGGATTTAATTCATGAAGAACAAAGATGAAGTATTTAGAAAGTTCAAGGAATTCAAAGCCTTGATCGAGAATCACACTGAAAAGAAGATCAAGACCTTTCGATTAGATAATGGCAGAGAATTCAATTCGAATGAATTCAAAGAGCTATGCAAAGAATCAAGGATTAAGAGGGAGTTGTCCACTCCTTATAATCCACAATAGAATGGGATTGTAGAAAGGAAGAATAGAACTATCATTGAAGTTGCAAGAGCAATGCTTCATGATCAAGATCTTCCTATGCATCTTTGGGCGGAAGCTTCCAGAATAGTGGTGTATGTATAGAACCGTACTCCACATAGAGTACTCAAGAACAAGACTCCCGAAGAAGTCTTCTCTGGCAAGAAACCAGAATTCAGCCATCTTAGAATATTCGGCTGTGCACTGTACATACACATTCCAAAAGAAAAGAGGACTAAATTAGATCCTTCAGGAAACAAGGGTATATTTGTGGGATACTTTGAAAGCTCGAAGTCTTACATAGTATACTTCCCAGGATTCAAGAAGATTTACATCAGCGGGGATGTGACATTTGATGAAGACACAGCTTACAACAAATCCAGAAAGAGACCTGCTAAAGTTCCTGAAGAATCAAAAGCACCTAGAACTCATGATACAACCATGAATGAAGAAACTCAAGAAGAAGTTTTAGAATTTGAAGAACCATAAAGACCTATAGATCCACCTTCAGAAAAGAATCCTCATAAGAGGAAACCTACTTGGGTACGACAAGTTATCCAAGGTGCAGAAATATATGGGGCTCTAGAAGAGAATCACAGAGAAAGAAAGAGGACCAAATCCTACTCCGGATACGTAGCGTTACTATGTGATTTCATTGATAAAGAACATTCCAATTATGAAGAAGTGATAGAACAAAAATAATGGAAGGATGCTATGATCAAAGAGTATCAATTAATCATGAAGAACAATGTTTGGGATGTTGTCCCAACACCAGAAGGGAGGTTAGTTGTAACTTCCAAATGGATCCATAAGATCAAGCATGCTGCAAATGGTAGCATAGAGAAATATAAGGCAAGATTTGTTGCTCGGGATTTCTACCAAAAAGAAGAAATAGACTATGAAGAAACCTTTGCACCGATAGCCAGATACACTTCTATTAGATCAATACTTTCTCTGGCTACAGTGATGAAATGGAAGATACACCAAATGGATGTCAATACTGCTTTCTTGAATGGTGTAGTGGAAGAGGAAGTGTATGTAGAGAAACCACTCAGTTTCGAGACACATGATAGGGAGTCTCATGTGTGCAGATTGAAGAAAGCCCTGTATGGTTTGAAACAAGCACCCAGGACATGGTACGACAGAATTGGTAGCTTTCTATCTAGTTTGGGATTTACTAAGAGTAAAGCATATTCCAACCTTTAATATAAGGTTGAAGATGGCAACCCATTGATTCTCCTAGTCTATGTAGATGATCTATTTGTGACAGGTATGGATGGGTTGATTGCTTATATGAATAGAAACCTTGCTGCCAAGTTTGAAATGAAGGACTTGGGTATGATGCATTATTTTCTAGGTATGGAGGTGTGGCAGAGTGTGGATGGAATATCCCTTGGACAAGGGAAGTATGCAGTAGAGATCCTAAAGAGGTTTTGGATGATGGACTGCAAGGCCATGGCCACACCTATGGCATTGAACATGAAGCTGTTGAGTGATGCTTCATCAGAAGCGGTTGATGCCACAATGTATCGTCAGATGATTGGGTCCTTGATGTACCTGATGAACACAAGACCAGTCATTTTCTTTGCTATGAACACCTTGAGCCAGTTCCTGACAGATCCGAGACATGTTCACTTGACTACTGCAAAGCATATTCTAACGTACCTAAGGGGTACAATTGATTATAGGCTCAAGTACGAGGTGAATCAAAAGATTAACCTAGAGGGTTATGTTAATTCAGATTGGGCAGGCAGTGCCATCAATAGGAAGAGCACTTCAGGATGTTGTTTCAGTATGGGATCAGGTGTGATCTCTTGGTTTAGTAGGAAGCAATCCTATGTGGTACTGAGTACAACTGAAGCAGAGGATGTCATAGCTTGTTCATCTAGTTGTGAGGTCGTATGGCTGAGGAAGATACTGTCTGATTTATTTGATCTCCATATGGATGCTACTTGTATACATTGTGACAACCAAAGTTGTGTGAATTTGTCAGAGAATCCATTGTTCCATGACAAGTCTAAGCATATCGAGATCAAGTATCACTATATCAGGGATATGGTGCAGAGGGAAGAAGTGAAGCTCAAGTATGTTGTGACGGACGATCAGATAGCTGATGTGTTGATGAAGCCATTGGCTAGAGTGAAGTTTGAGTAGTTCAAGGAGAAGCTTGGTGTTCTCCATATCGAGGTCCCTTCCAAGGGGAAGTGATGAGTCCGAAAGCCATTCTGATGAGTAGGTCAGATGTAAGGGTTGAGCCATTCTGTCATCGTGAGAGGATTGGTTCCTTCCATCTAAGATATGAGTGCTAAGCCATTCTGGTATGGCTTTAGGATTGGTTCCTACATGATCAGATATAAGGGCTACTACCATTGTTGGAATGGAGCTTCCTGGTGAGTTACCGGGAATACTTGGTCTAGGACTAAGGGCCTTTGTGAGATGATTGTAAGATGTAGTCTTACATAATGAAATGTGAGTGCATGGCCATTTTGATGTGATTGAGGGATTTGTTCCCACTTGATAAGATATAAGGGTTGTTTCCATTCTATCATGGTGAGAGGATTACTTCCTTCCATGGCAGATGTGAGTGCTGGCCATTCTGACGAGTAGGTCAGATGTAAGTGCTACTGCCATTCTTTGGGAGAATGGAGGCACCTGGCCAGTTCCTAGGTAGCTTAGTTTGGGACTGGGGTCCATTCTGATGTGAGTGCATGCCTTTTTGATGAGTAGGTCAGATGTAAGTGCTATGCCTTTTTGACGGGTAGGTCAGATGTAAGTGATGTTCCTTTCTGATGAGTAGGTCAGATGTGAGTGCTGTCCATTCTGACGAGTAGGTCAAATTTAAGGGATACCAAAGACCTATGAAGAGGTAGGCCTACAACCAACATGAAAAAGGGCTGGCTCTGTAGAATTTCCTCTGACGAGAAGAATCATGAGATAGCACCTATGGTACTAATCCAGATAGAGTGAGGATCTAGATCCAGTGATGATCTAGATCGAGCTATGATCTAGATCTAGTTATGATGTCTCTGATATGATCTAGATCAAGTGATGATCTGGATCCAGTGATGATTATCTAGATCGAGTGATTATCCAAATCCAGTGATGACAATCCACATCCAGTGATGATGACCCTGTGATGATCCAAATCGAGTGATGATTCAGATTTAGATGAATATGACTTGAAGATGAAGATGATTAGAACTTAACGATGACCCAGATGATACAGAGAAGAAGACTTGTGCTGAAAAACTGTGGCAAAAGAATACCTACGTAGTTAAGAGGGAGTGTTGATGAATATGTAACTTCAGAATGTATTCACTTGTATTTCTTATGTATTGTAACCCAATGTTTATTCTAGGATGTATTTGTGATATACTTGAGTCATTTCATGCCCTGATGTTCCTATCGGGAGGATCTATAATGTAAACAGTCATGTCAAGTTATCATAGGTCACCCTCCTATTGTCTAAGGGTTAAAGTCCCCGCAGTTCCGGGGCACTAGGGTTATTATACTTTCCTAGATAGGTCAGCCCTAGTAGGGTTTAGGCATGTTAGGAATTAGTATAAATAGAGAGCTAGCCTCTCTATTTAACACACACACAGTTGTAGTGCATAGTTGAGGAAGAGAAAGAAACTGGGGTAAGGAAGAAAGAGGTTACTGCTGTCAGGAGATCATCTTACTGTTTTGGAGGTTTTACTTTTGGTGTTGATTCTATCTCTGAGGAAGTTACAGGGTTTTATCCATTTATGGTTTCCCCTAGGAAAAACACTTTGTTCACTGTCTCTTGTGTTTGATTATTGTACTTGTTGTTCTCTCAGTTAAAGATCCTAACATAATGCTAGCTTGATTGATAAAAACTAACAATCCTCGGTTGACTGTATTTCTACTTCCTCAGAAATGGGGCAACTAGAGATAACAATAGCTTCTGATGCCTCACTCTCATTGAGAATGTCAATTACCATGGGTGTCAGCATAATTGAACATGGATAGCAAGGTTTATCTCTGCAATGGCTGCACTCTAGTGATCACTGTGCATAATGAACTACTTGATTAGGAAGCTGAATATTTACTTAGCCCTCACCATCCTTCAGTCATCATTTGATAGGAGGTTGAGGTCTAATCAATTGCCTGGGTTTCCTTTTCCAATGCTTCGTTCATTAACTTATGTAACTAGATTTTAGGGATGTACTTGTTAGACTGGTTATGGAAATTAGTGAAACGAAGGGTGATGAGATCTAAAAGTACACCACCGTGCTCCTCATACTGTGTCAATTTAATGCCACGCAAGTGTCTCAACTATACAAATATTTGGCATGGATCCATTGGTTAATGTTAGCCAGCCTGTCCTTCCCACCTTTTGCATCGTTTGGCCTCTTCTTACCTTGTCCAACATACCAATGGATTTTTTCTTTTCCCATATCTTGCACACTTTTCTTCCCTTGCTTGAGTTTGTGTGATTACTTGGTTATTGTGTGGTTTATGTTGTGTTTTTCTACTGGTTATGTCGCAATCCTGCAACAGAATAGGTTACGTCTTTTGGCTTATATTTTGTTTTTTTTCATATGTCATAGTAAGGTTTCAGGAAATTGGTACCGTTGACTCTTTTGGGGTTGTCCTGCAGCCATATCCATAATCTACATGATCATATATGGCATTAGCCACTATGTCTTTAGTTTGAGTGGTTTCTTGAATACTCTACTGTCATACTGTAGGACAAGTATTCCTTCTCTATATGGATTCACCTTGAGATATTAATCATGACATGCCAACAACTATTGCTGTCTTAGTTTAGTATGTAGTCGCAATGTTATTTTCATATGCTTTAAATCTCCCACCATTCCCCTTTTTCCTAAGCAGTTGAGAGGGAATAGGGTTTGGTACTCCTGCAAGAGATCTGTGATCTTTACAACTGCTTTAGCCTGCGAACATTTTTGTATTATTCTACGATCTTCAACGGTTTCAACTACTTTTTCCCTACTGGTGTTAGTCGAATTATCTCCTGCGTCTTTGGTGATACTGTCTTTCCAAGTAGTTGTGTTGTGTCGATAAATATTAGCCTCTTTGTTAAGGGTCTCCTGAACTATTCTCTCCTTTTCCTTCGGAACTACAACATCAATTGTAGGGTTCTTGTCAGCAAATTCAATTGTGTGTGCAACCTATTGGGCTCCTTGTCACAGTTGCTTGGACGTATTGCAGGTCTTAGATGTCACATCCAAGGTGTATATGAAACTATCATAGGTGGGTAACTCCCTTGACTCAGTCTCCACCCGTCACAAAGACCTTGAAAATATTGCACACCTTCTCTTGAAGACTTCATGTAATCTATTTTTCCAATTCTCTAAAGCATACCCTGAATCAGACGTACATGAACTCGCGCACTTCCAGCTTAGGTTTCCATCTACCGTCGGACTGATATAGTCTTCCTGCATAGCTGTGACATTGTAGATTTGATCAACGTAATCACCCTGCCCTTCATTATAAACGGGCTCAATGTATCTTTTCCCCTCAAATGGGTCGATGGGAGAGACTACCCTCATTTCCTCATCTTCAAAAGAGAGGATCCCTTTCATGAAGTTTATGATTGTTTGATTGTATATATCCCATTCTATTCCCAGCAGCATGGTGTAAGGGTTTATGTCATCCACAATGTTAATGACATCAAACTCCACAAATGTACACAATCCTTCGACACACACAGTTACATTGCTCAACTGGCCAATGGGTATGACTTTTGACTGATTAGCAAGTCACAGTTGGATAGGAGACCAGCCCAAGCACAGCTTGCCCAAGGTTTCCTATGTTTGGTAGGTTAGGATATTGGCATCTGAAACCTGATCCAAGATGATATAATCCATGTCATAATCACCTATCTACTCATTCATTCTGAGTTCATGGCCAGTTTTACATTTCCATTGCACCTGGTTAACCTTCTTCTCAGTTTGTGGTTCTATAGGAATCTTGTCTATCATTGCTTGTAGCTCTACAGTAGCATCTTTATCTTGGATTAGCATCAAATAACTTGACAGAAAAGTTATCAGCTTACTAACCTTAGGTGAATCCTTCTTTTGTAATATGTGATGGAACCGTTTAGGCATTTCCTTGACTTATACAAAATTTGACGGTACATATGGGATTATGAAGTCTGATTGCACATCTCAGAATATTTCTTTCTGCTTCTGGCTAGTCAGTGGTTCCTTTTTCTATGTCGCGGACCTCACTTGTGGCTACGGTTTTTCTTGTGAGTTATCTTGTTGTGTTTCAGTCGCCGCACCTTCTCAAGTTACTACGGCAATTTTTAGGTCTCGTGGTTCAACCACGATCATCTAAACATTCGCATTTGCATTTGGGTTTGGGTTTGCTGGAGGATTGGGTGCACAAATGGTCCTTTCCTGCCACTTTGCTACCAACTAAGGACATTATTCAACATTATGGTCCTATCCCTAAAAATATGCAAATGTTCTTGGAGGATATAAACAATCTCTAGAAAAGTGACCCAGTTGTCCGTAGTTATAACATGTAACTGGACCTCTACCCTTACCAAATCCTCCTCCTCCATCTCGTCCTCTAAAATTTCCACCACCCATTCCCTATGGGTGTAGTTGTTGTGGTGGGTACTGGTTCTATTGGTAGTGTTGTTGATAGGGGTTTTGTTGTGCATATGGCTGCTGAAGCGCGTATGTATGTTGGTACTGATTAGCTGGGAACTACGTAGGTTTATACAATGCTTGCGCCTACTTGGCCTGAGGGAACCCCTCATTTTTCATTAAGTAGGTGTCAATTGTCTTTTCTTTCAAGAGCTGGTATACTCTACAGTATTTTACATCATGCCATACTAATTCACAAAATTTGCAAAATAGGTTTAAAGGGGTACTTACAAATTTTTACAAATATAAAAATTCTTCATTGCGATGGCCTCTTGACTGTCATACATGACACTATGGAAGCCCTTGGTCATTTAATGGGTTAGGTGCACCTGACGCAACATAGTTCAGGAAGGTTGAACAATTATCCTTGGTGTGTTCGTTCGTCCTACATTTTCAGCACCAGAAGTCCTCTTGTGCTTCTTTTCCCTTCTTGATATCTTGAAGTTGTATCATGAGGTTGGGTAGCTGTGACTAGATCTTTACCATTACCAATGTGCGAGGCCTCTAGCTTCATCGTTAGTTTTAGTTCTTCTATTTGTGATTCAATATTTTTCTACATCAACGGCCCTCATATGTGTGGTAGCAGAGTAGCAATAAATCACTCCTTATGATGTACATCATACCTTTGGAATCTTACTTTGGAAATCATTGTTTTAACCCATTGGTCAAAATCCCATGTCATTTCTGCTAGAGCTTGTTTGATCTCTTTGATTTCAGTAATACACTGTGATTTCGATTTAGGTTTCCTGAACTTTGAGATCATTGCAGCTCGGATCTCCTCAAGCATCTTCTGTGGTGTTCCAACTGGTGCGATGTAGAAATTCATGAACCAGTCTAGCGCACAATCTCTCAGGGTCATGATCATCTGCTCCTTCTTTATTTATTCACTATGGACTAAACGTACCATCCACACAGCTTCACAGAGGAACCAATTTTGTTTCAGGTCTTCCATTCCATTTCCATTAAATGTAGGTAACCGCACGTCTGTCGCAACCATTGAGTTGGCGTTAGGATCTTCTGGAACAAGGTTCAACGGGGGTGCACCTTCTTGCGGACTAGTTCTAGGGCTAGTTCTATCCGTATTAGAGGTCCTTTCAAGGGATGAGACTCTAGATCTTGTCTCAGGTCATATTGTTGGTGTTATGTAGTTGTGATTTGATCCCGATTTCTCATCAGAGTCCTTTGAATCTTCAGGTCCTTCCGAGATCAAGTTATAGTCCTCCTCTTCATCACAAGACCCTTCATCTTTGCATGACCAAAGTTTGTGTTCACTTCCATCGAAAAAAATAGGATTCCACCGCCCTCTTTCAGTTTTCCTTCTCTTTCTTGATCGGAATTTTCTCCCACTCCTTAGGACTCCAACTTCTAGTATAGGCTCTATTCTTTTTGGGAACATTTCCATGCACTCTTCCCCATGTTCTTATTTGGTTGTCACCAACATAGCCCCTTCCTAGACACACGACTCAACTATCCAAGTGAAAAATAACTTTCTCATAAGCAAGTAATTTTAGCCATGTACTTATACTCAATAAGTATCTCATTCGTGGTCCTTGGAAAAAATTTCTTTCAGCTTCATTATATGAGGTTATAGTATCTACTGCAAACTCAATAATTTACCCATTGAATATACTATCAAACCAAACATCAACAGCTCTATAAACAAACTTACTTTCATTGGTTACCTCCTAAACCAACTGGTGGATCCACTCATCAATATCCCTTCTATGGAAATTGGTCTTCTTAGCTGCCAACCCTAATAACCATTCATGTAGTAAAATGGGGAACTCAGTAAAGAATATCCCATGAATATTAGAGAATATATATTCATCTAACCATCTTCTTGTGCTCAAAAGTGTTCCTACACTTTCTTCTTGCATGAACACCAGCATTTTAGAGTCCATCCAGTCTTCTATATCCTCCTTTGTTGGGTGCCACAACATCTCTCGCAATTTAATCAATAGGTACTAGAAACAGAACCATTTGTTGGCTACTTTTTCCCTCTCATGTGACCCAGGTTCTGCGCAGCCTGCTGATCCAATAACTACCTGAGATACCGGCCCAACAGGTCAAGCCCCATTGGCAACACCTACAAAGCAGGCACAGTCCCACCCGAGATATCTCATAGATGGGTAACCCCCAAAACCATGTTTTCATGATTGTTAAGGGATTATAGTTCCTTGGCTCATGTCCAAGGAGCTCAATGAAGGAAATAGGATGGCTGGACAAAGGAGTCAGTTCTACGTGACCGAGCACAATTATATGTCATCGTGCATGACTTGACCTTCCTTTCCACCTCACCACTGGCACAACTTGTGTGACGCAACTAACTCATAGGAATTGGAACTATGACTCTAGCCATGGCTTAAGTAAAAAACACACAGGTCAATATATATATGTTAATTTCAATAATGCCTTACATTCATTCATCTATTGATTATAGAGTAACATCATAGATTTAAGCAACAGTCAACATTTTACAAAAAGAAAATATTAACCATTCAGATAAACATTCACCACATCAATCATTCATTTAGACACAAGAGATAACATGGAAACCCATCTGGGAAAAACCACTAAGGTGCTCTTCATTTGGAATGAGAAAGGATATAGCACCTTGTAGTATGCAGGATGCATACTGATCTTAAGATATGTCTTTAAGTTTTAGACTCATGGTTCTCATGCTCTCCGGTTCACTCTTCTACTCTACATCTACTCCTAGCGGTCTATCCACACAGTAGCCATATCTGCAGCTCAACAACCCCTCTATCACTACAAGACTATTCTTGAGTCTACTCTTCTATGATCTCTACAAAATTACAGAAGAAGTGACATCCTTTTCCATTAATTACCTCTAAACATAAAATGTTACAAAAAACTGAATCGGGATCAAGCAAAACCACACAGACCAACCCTTTAACTATTGCATCCCTCCTATTTATACTATTTTACATGACCATATAGGGTCAGCTGCTTATAGGTAGTCTATTAACTGTCACCGTCAACTTCCCCTCAGGCTACAGCTGTGGTGATCATGACTTGACACGAGGCACTATTGGCCTAACTTACAAATATCTTCTCATACGTGCGTAGCTACAGGCTTACGCTACTGTAAACAACCATGACTTGGATTCTGCATCCGTCACTTTCTTGACATTATCCCTTGCATGCTTCTGTTCTTTCCTTTCCTTCATCGTGCACCTCTCTGCTCGGCCTTCGTGGGTCCTTCACATCCTTCATGATCTTCATTTTCTTCTATCACGCGCGCGGCGCAATTTCCTTGGTTGCGCGTGCAAACTTCCTCCTTATGCCCCTTTCCTTGGCCAACAGTACACCAGTTAATATGGGAAGAAACTTGTAGTGTTGCATTGTGTAGTATGATAGGCCCATAATGCTTGTGTAAGCCTTTCATCCCAATCCTTGTTGTGACTCTTCACTGTTTTGGTAAGGATCTCCTCAATTACCTTATTCGTAATCTCCACTTTTCCATTGGCTTGTGGATGATATGGTGAGGTTATCTCATGCTAAATATGATATTTTTGAAATAGGGCTTCCATTTTATGAGACACAAACTACGGTCCTCCATTTGTTACTATCTCTGTGGGTACTCCAAAGTGGGTGAAGATATATCCATATAAGAAATCTATCACAACTTGATCATTATATTTTACCACAACCTCCACCCTCTTAGTCATGTAATCTATGCAAACTAGGATATAAACCTTTTTTTTAGGGTTGATAGGCCCTACAACGTCCAAATCCCATTTGTCAAAAGGTTTGACCACTAACTATGGCTGAAGCAGAACTTCATCCAATATGTTTGGTTGGCCCATTCTTTGGCAGTTGTCGTAGGCTTGAGCATATTTCTTTGCATCCTTAAACATAGTTGGCCAAAAATATCCCATTCTTAATGCCTTATGACCAATTCTCTTATCAAAAAAATTCCCCCCATAGGGCTCATGATGCCAGGCTTTCAGGATGTTGTAAATCTCATATTCCCTCACACAATGTCTAATTTCCAAATCAACCCTTGTGTGGAAGAAATTACCTTCGATCCAATAGTATCTAGCACTTTGTTGCATGATCCTTCTTATTTCTTTTTTTGATAAGTGTGCTTGAATCTCACCTGTAGAGAAATAATTAGAGATATATGCATACCATGGGTAATAAGTTGAAACTGAGAACAAATGCTCATTAGGAAATGAATCCTCGACTGGTGAATTATTGTCATTATGAGTTAGTCGATAAAGGAAGTCTGCAACCACATTTTCCTTTCTTGGTCTATCAAAAATAGTTATATCAAATTCTTGTAACATCAAAAACTACCTAGTCACTCAAGCATTATTAAAAGTTTTATTCATTAAATATTTAATAGTCGAGTGTTCAGTATGCACAAAAGTAGAATAACTAGTGATATAATGTGTAAATTTAGCAATGGCATAAACAATGGCAATGAATTATTTTTCTATTATTGTATAGTTTAGTTCAGTAAGGCATATTCTTACTAACATATTAGATAGCATATGGGTTGTGACCTTCATATTGTCCCAAGACTTCTCTAATAGCAGTATCTAAAGCATCAAAAGAAATGTGAAAAGGAAAGTCCTAATTAGGCCCTCTAAGGATAGGTGTTGTGGACAACCTTTTCTTCAGTTATGCAAACGTTGTCTGGCATGCATTTACCCAAACAAATTCTGCATCCTTCATTAATAAGGTGAATAAATGGGATTTAAATTTAGAAAATATTTTTATAAATCGAATATAGTATCCAGCATGTCCAATAAAACTGTGTACCTATTTCTACATTCCAGGAGTAGGAATATTTGCAATTATTTTTATTTTAGATGGATCTACTTGGATTCCTGTAGCAGAGATAAAATCCCTAAGAGCTATACCCTCACTCATCATCATATGACACTTTTCAGTACTCATGGATAGGTGGGTATGTTCACAGCATTCTAAAACTTTTTCCAAATTTCTTAAAGCTTCATAAAAAATACTACCATACTGAGTGAAATCATCCATAATATTTCCATGGAATCATTTACCATCTCAGAAAAGAATTTGATTACAGCTCATTGAAATGTAGTTGGTGCATTACATAACCCAAAAGGAAGCACCTTATATGAAAATGTTCCCCAAGGACAAGTTCAGGTGTTTTTATATTGATCTCCAGGGAAAATGTGGATTTGATTATATCCGCTAAAACAATCCAGGAAAGAAAATAATCTTTTTCCAGAAAGCGTATCTAAAACCTGATCGATAAATGGTAAAGGGAAGTGGCATTTTTGTGTTGCTTTGTTCAATTCTCTCTAATATACAAAATTTCATCATTTTCCATTTTTCATGAGTAAGATCACTAGTGGGGAAACCCACTCACTGTCTAAAATAGGATAGATGAAACCTTCCTCAAAGAGTTTCTGAATTTCTTCCTTCACAACGTCTCTTAAGTTTGGGTTCATTCTGCATTGAGGTTGGCATACTGGCCTAGAATAAATTTTTATATAAATGTGGTCAGTACACAGTCCTGAGGGGATACCCCTCATGTACATATATTCCTAAAAAAATGCCCCCTTATGATTTTTCAACAATGTAACCATATGTTCCAGTTCATTGGCCTTAAGATTAGGATTAATATTCAATTTCTTCCCTTGTTCAACTTCTACTATGATACTTTTTGATTTTTCGATTACTAGGATTGTTTTAGCATTACTGACTCGGGTCTCTTCAGTAAGTTCCTATTACTCTAGTTCACTTAAGGTACTATTCAAGATTTTATATTCATGTTTGGTGATATACATTGGCTCAGTAATAAAACTGGAAATAATATCATCTTCAGTCTCGGTTTTTTAAAGTCAGGGCCCTCCCAATTGTCTACAATATCCGAGTACCTTCCTCTTCCCCGAAATACATCCATAATGGAGTTTCAACATCATAGCTTGGTTGAGTTGGAGGGTATAGGGTCAAGTTTTTCATATCATTTCCATCGGAAATCGTCATGGATCTTGATCTACAACTGATACATGCATCTGTTGTAGCTAACCATGGTCTCCCTACACAATCATTTTTAAACACAAAATACGATGGCTTCGATGTATGATTTTCAGCATATTGTTGTCGACAATTCAATATTTCCTCTCTTTTTCTAAGTGTCGGTTGAATTTTGGTTGTTTTCTGACAATGAAAAAACATCATCAAAATTTATACATCCACCTGTCGCATTTCCAACGGTGAATTTCACCTCATAGATTCTAGAAATTCGACTAACTTTTCTTCATGGACATCAGATAACTGACCATAAATTTCAGTGCATTGATGTTGGATATCTGAAGGAGTTTCCTCCAGTACGTTGTCTATTGCATAACCACTTTTTCGAATTTAATGGAAATACACTAGAAAATTTCACTTCATGAATGTCGGAGATTGGACTAAGATTCCTCCATTGTGTCATTAGTAGTATAACCACATTATCGGATTTAATAGAAATACAACAACAAATTTCACTTCAGTAATTTTGAATATCCAATGGAGTTTCCTTCACTTCGTCGTCGGTAGTATAACCATTTTTTTTGAATTAAATGGAAATCCGACAACAAATTTCAATTCATTTGTGTAACATATCCAACAAGGTTTCCTCCAATATGTCATCCGTAGTATAACCACTATGTTGGATTTAACGGATATCTGACGAAAAAGTTCACTATATAGATGTCAGATATCCGACGGCACTATGTCAATTTATAAAATAAAAAAATCCTTTACATTTGGATTCACCAAAGAAACCAGGTGACCAATATTGGATATGGTAGGCCTCATTCTAGATGTGATATTTATTTCAATGGACTAGCCAAGTGAAGTTAACAGAAGCTAGTTTATGATATTCATTCACCAAAAAGAATAAGATATTTCACTTGTTCTATGATATTTAAAATTCCTCCATCCTTTCTTTAATCCCTTGCAATTACCCATATAATCCACCATGCCAAGATTTATAAAGATTGCATATAGATATTCCTCCTCCTATTCCATGGTTCTTCACATGGAAATGAGTGATGTATCTTCCTCTACACTAACCTCATTCATGGATTAGTTTGTAGCAATAGCCACCCCAAATTCTAACTCTGCCTTTCATATTTAATTGGGGTATCATAAGGTCATTATGTATAATGAGTCAAGGGGACTCACCACTGGAACTCTAATTTTCTATGACACAATCTTGAAAGCCTACTTGTTCCCTAAATATGTTTAGTTGTCGACTAAGAAATGCAATCCTATTCCACCTCATGCTTCATTTGACATCCAAATATAAATATTTGTGATTCATTCTAGGAATATTTCCACCATGTTGGGAATCTCCCTAAACAACATTATTTTATCCTCCAAAGTATATGTAAAGAGATATATGAACATTCCTAATGATAAAAAGAATGATATATTTAAGAATATTCCATAAAACCAAGTAACTACTGAGATTCCTCCTCTCCCATTTAATATCATGACTTTTCTTAATTGGTCCCATGAATCCACCTCTATGTTTACCTTGACCCTAGGGAGGGACAATGAAGCCATGGTGGATGTAATAATTATAGCCATATTTGAATTATTCAATGATCTATTAACCCCCACATTATATATGAAGAGAATCTATCCATTAATATAATATAATGGTTAACCAATTTCCAAACTAATAGAGTATTATGCTACCCATCCTACCTAGTCTACATGTTCATAAACTATCAAAACCACACACTATCCCACCTATGGATACAACAATTCAATGATCGTAATCCAACTAGGTGTCTTGAATAGATACCATGGGTTGTAAAAGGTGAGATAGATTCTTCCTTATTCAAATACATAAATGAGTTAATATTCACAAGCTTCTCATTCATCACAGGTAGACATGCTCATAGGACTCTCGATAGTATCAAGCCATACTTGCACCTAGGTGATGTTCATGAGAAATGATACTAGTACTTAGGGGAGGATTCCAAAGTAATAAGGATGTATGGGGTTGAGATGGAATCCCCATATAAGATCCCCAAGATCCTTACCACAAGTTTTTTTGTATGATAATATGTTAGACATCTGGTTGATATTGATTTATTCCACTTCCTGACGTCCAAAAACAATATTCACATAGTTTATCTTGGTGTCGTGATGGGATATGATTTCTCAAAAATGAAGGGTTCCAATGAAGCTATCCAAGTCTTGGATAAACTGAGCTTCCTTCTAGAGAATCCTTGGAGGTGTGGTCCACATTTTACTATGAGAACAAAGAACGGAAAGTATAAGCTCAAGCCAAATAATCATGAGAAGGGTCTAGAGAAGAAAATAATAAGAATAAATATTGATTGGAGGTAAATTGATCCATTCTATAGGTAGATATATATCCCACCAAAGTGTATCCTAGACCCAAACCCAAAGAACTAGAAGTAACATCATACTACAACGTCTACAAGCCTAAGGGAATTATGATTCCTAGAGATTAGCTAAATTTTACTACTATAAATGAATTAAGAATGAAGGAGGTGTGGAAATTGAACCCAAGTGACAGAACAATTACACTCACAAAATTGCTAATCAAACATGCAAAATTAAAATCGAAGGAGACTGAAATTGGAGCATAACAATAATCTGTATTGAATAAGTGTACAATATCCAAACTTGTGAAGTAATAGGCTGTTGCAATATATAATTATATGAGATATTCAAATGCATAAGGATGCCATTTGAAATAGTAAAAAAGTAGGCTTACTAAATCTAGTCAAATCCCCCATAGGTGCATAAAGCAGTTTCCAAATCCACCAGGATGCTCATGAATTGGAAAAGTGAAGTAGGAAATATAATAAGGGATGGAAAGACAACTAATCCATGCTTTTATTAGGATAAAAGGATGGAGGATGATGTGGGAAAAAAACAAGTCAACTACACCTAGTCTAGCTTTCCCTTTTGCCTTAATTCTCAATAAAACAGGCAGCTTTATAGAAAAAGTAGATATGCACTTTAGAGGATCTAGAATAAAGCAGACATGCTAAATATGGTTTCCAGTAGGTTTCCCAAGTGCTCCATGACTCATTTTTAGCAAGTGTTGACTTCTATGACATGTAGAAAGAAACTAGCATAGAGTGGAATCTAGGAGACTAGGTAATAAGACAAAAATGATTTAATTAATGTATAAGGTAGGTAACTATGGGTTGATTATTCTAACACCCCCCCTTAAGCCTGACTTTATGAGTAAATATTAGAAAACTATAGGGCCTAGAAACAATGCTTCGTCACCATTTACATACTGCATGTCCATTTAAGCAAGGAAAGAGGCAAAAACCCAGTGGGAAAATCCTCCCTTAAATATAGATAGTAAAACAAAATTTGAAATCTTGTCATCAATCATGCTTCACAGTATGATCAGAAATCCCCCATAGTGATTTGAGATTCTGAATTTCTTCTCACAAAAAACTTTGGTGAAGATGCCTGCTACTTGTTCTAAAGATGCACAGAAGAGTAGATGAATGGTGCCATCATGCACAAGCTATTTGACGTAGTGCATATAGATCTCAATGTGTTTGGTTCACTTTCTCTAAACTACATCATTGCATATTTGAATGGTGCTCTAATTATCACAATAGATAATAGTTGAAAACTCTAATTCGAAGCCACATTATCCAAGTATTCCCTGCAACCACAAACATTGAGTTGTTGCATTTACAACTTTTATGTACTTTGCTTCTGTAGATGAGAGTGCTATGGCACTCTGCTTCTTGCTTGACCAGCTTATTGGTCCTTCTATAAGCATGAACACATATCTTGATGTTGACTTTCAATCTATGTTGTCACCTTCCCAATCACTGTCAGTAAACCCAATCAAATCAAGATCAAATTTAGCTTTGTAGAAGATCCCATGAGTTCTTGTTCCTTGAACAAAGTTAAGGATCCTTTTGGCTGCTCTCCAATAGATATCATGAGGCTGATCCATGTGTCTTGAAGCCACACTGACTGCATAATATATATCAGGTCGATTGTGTGTAACATAAATAAAACACCCAATCAATTGCCTATACAGTGTAGTATTTACCATAGGAGAAGAACCTACTTCTTCAATCTTAAATCCTGAAAGGAATGGAGTCTTGCTTGGCTTGAAATATTTCATGTCGAACTTGTTAAAAAAATATAATGCATACTTGGACTGATGTACTTTTATTCCATGTTGGGATTGAGCAATTTTCAGACCCAAGAATTGGCTCAACAATCCCAAATCAGTCATAGAAAATGCATGGTCCATTGCATCCTTCAAGGAGGCAATATTTTTCTTTGAAGTTCCTGTAATGAGAAGGTCATCCACATACAAAACAATAATCATCAAAGAACCACGAATCAGCTTCAAATAAACATTAGGATCAGACTTGCATCGAACAAAACTCAATGACAGCAGAAAGCCATCAATCTTGGCATACTAAGCTATGGGGGCTTACTTGAGCCCATACAATGATTTCTTTAACTTACATAGAAAATATGGATTAGAGACAAACCCTTGAGGTTGCTGCATGTAAATCTCTTCAGTGATATCTCCATTTAGGAAATCACTCTTCACATCCATGTGATGTACCTCCCACTGCTTCGAAGCTGCAATGGCTAATGTTGGCCTTATGGAGTCCATCTTTGCCACTGGTGTAAAGGTTTCATTGTAGTCAATTCCATGTACTTGTGAGTATCCCTTGACTACCAATATTGCCTTATATTTCAAGGGTGAACCATCAGTAGCAAACCTAGTCTTGAAGACCCACTTACATTGAACTAGCTTCCTCCCTGGGGGTAGATGAACTAGTTCCCAAGTGTTGTTCTTCTGGAATGAGCTGAATTCTTATTTCATGGGTGTTTTCCATATTGGATCATGTGATGCATATTCATATGTCTATGGATCTGATTCAACCATCATATATCACTTCTCAGCAAATAAGGGATATTTCATACACAGGGCACTCTCAAACTGAGATCTAGTCCTCCTACTGTCACTAGGATTTCCAGCTAGTTCCCCAGCTGCATGAATGGTATTTTCTGCCCATTTTGGTCTTGTAGGACTTTCAAATCTGGAATCAAATCATTATTATCAGACATATCAAAATCAGAAAACTCATTGGTCTCTCCACTTACAATCAATGGATCTGGTGGTGAAGAAGACTCTCCAACTTCAACTGCTACTAAAGGCTCTTCTTGGAATTGAACACTTATTTCAATGAAGTATATGTTATTTCTCAAGTTTATCAGCTTGTACCATTTTGAATCTTCAGAATACCCAACAAATAGGCACTCTTGGCTTTGGAGCTGCAAAGCCTTTCTGTTTTCAGTTGGAATTCTATCCCAAGCCTTTGAGCCAAAAATCCTGAAATGGGTCACATATAGCTTGTGCCCACTCCAAGCTTTGAAAGGAGTCATACCATCAAGCTGATTATGAGGCACCCTGTTCTGGATGTAGGATGCACAATTTATAGCCTCGTCCCAAAACTTCAGTGGCAAAGTCTTAGACTCTATCATATAGGTTGCCATCTCCTTCAATGACCTGTTCTTTCTCTCAGCAACACCATTTTGATGTGGTGTGTGTTTGTGCCAGAAATTGTTTCTAAGGCCATAGAAACAAGCCAACACAATCTCAAGAGTAAAACTCAACAAATAAAGCAAAGTTTAGGGTTTTTGGTATGATTTAAATGGTTGTGAGCTTCAAGAACAGTTAGGGAATACATTCGAAAGAAAAGTAACAACTAAATCATAAACAAAAACTGATAAAGATGCATAACATATTACATAAGATCCAGTAGAAAGACTATGCTGAGGTTCATACATAAAGGATAAGCATTACCATAAAATACACATTAACTAGCAATGAATTTATCATTTAAGAAACTAAACAAGTTCAATAACAAATCCAACATAGACAAACTGAAGGGTAAAAAGTCATATATCTCATATTTTATCAGCAAATACTTATAAGAGTCTCAGTACTTATCTCTAAACAATTTTGCAGACAAAACAGTCTTGTAAACCTCCCGATGCTCCCAAAAATCAGAACCTCTAAAATGTCTTTCTAACTCCTCTAAATAGCAATCTTCTACAAAATCAGTTAGGTCACTAATCCTAACTGTCTCCAACGACTTACTAAGGTAAAGTAAAAAGTACATTTTTACAAAATTACAAAATTGCTAAAAATAGCAAATCATTAACAAGAAATGTTTATCAAACAGATACACTAATTAAAGCATAACTGATTCAAAGATCCTTTGCTGCTTCAGCAAGTAGCGCTATACCATCTAGGCTTTGATCCTTTCTCTTTGCTCTTTTACGCTTCTTTTCCATATCAACTATCTTCCTCTGAAGGTCTTCATTCTCCTGCTGTAAACTTTCAACTGTCTTCTCTAGCTTTTTGCAGTGTCTGTCAGAAGTTCTTTTCCTATTTAGCACCTCTTTAGAAACCTCTGATAGCTCCAGGAAATGATGATGGACATCTTGCAACTCCTCGATAAGCCCTTTGTTGACTTTAAATAACCCATCATTAGTCTCTTGTAAGTGTTTCATCTACTGCTTGTATTTTTGAACACTTTCCTGCAGATTTTCTTCATCAAAACTGGGAATCTCAAGTATATTTACATCCTGCATTAGAAAATCTGAAAAGTCAGTGGGAATACTAGGTTCTTTTAAAATTCCTGCGTGTCTGAGTATAGCTTCATCTTCTTCCTCCCACTCATAATTTTCAACATGACATCTTTTTTCCTTTTCTTCTTGCTGCTGTTTTAAGAGCTTATCTTTTATCTCAAAAATTATTTCAGATAATTTAGAAGCAGGCTGACTTGTCTCTTTTGCAGACTGTGGCAATCTTTTTAACACAGCAGGTTGAGGAGAAGAAGGTCTAACCACTGATTTTCCTTTGTTTTTGATGTCTATTTTACCAACTTCTGTTTCTTCACTAGAAGTAGTATCAATTAAAACAGTCTTTTGTTTGGAATCCAGTTTAGGGTTAAGTATATTCTTCATATTCCATCTCAATTTATTGGTTGGCCTAGTCTTAGGCCTCCAATATTAAGTTACAGCCTTCTTTTTCTTCTTATGAGATTTAGCTGCTTTGATGTCTGAGGTGAGGATTTCTTCACAAGTTCCATGCCTACCTTCTAGTTCATCAATGGGCTGTGACTGCTCTTCTTCTAGTAGATATCCCTCATCATCTGAAAGGATGGTGAGTGGACTTCTTGGTTTATTTTGAACTTCATCTTCAGGTATAGCAGCTTTTTCTTCAACAACAGTTTTAGTTTCTTCAGAATCTTCTGCAGGTGCTGTGGGCTGTAGTAGCTGCTTTTGGTCTCCAAAGAGTGAATATTTGCCTTTACTGCTTGCTAAAAATACTTTAGATTTAATCTCTTCTTCCATCTGCTCAGCTATTTTCTTAGTTTTGACCCCAAGCTTAGGTTTATGAACTAGCTTCTTCATCATCACAGTTCCTTTATCAGTTTGCCTCTTTGGCTGTTGTTCTTCCTTTTTAACATAAATATCAGACCAAAACAGAAAAAAGTCCCAAGTTCTTCCCTCATGCTACAACACAGTACTGATGATTAGCTTGATCAATCCATGATGAAAAATTGACTGGGATGTGTGATCTTCATGCTATTTAACCCTACTGGACATTTTCTATAGGCTCTTCAAAAAGAAGAAAGGCAGGTTCATCTTTGAGACTCCTACTATGTGTTGGAGGAATCTAAAATGATATTTAAATACATATGAATACCTGCCCTCACAAGTCACATAGCTTTGCAATATTCTAATTGGCTCAACCCACTCTTTTCTGAAATTCTGGATAAGAATACCTTTATTCAAATCAGGATTCACATTAGGTAACAGGTATCTGTGAGGTTCAAAGTCAAAAGGTAATTTTTTAAACCAAGGCTCACCCTCATTACTGATCCCAGTAGCCTCTACAATTAGTCCTACAGTCAATTTGAATTTGAGAGCATCAAAAATAACCATATCATCTTTCAGACCCTGAGCAAACTTACAAGACACTTGTGCATTGTAGCCATCTATCTTCCTGAAGAAATTCAACCAACCTTCCTGTTGGAACAATTCAGCACAATCAGGGAGCTTCTCAATCCAGGTTAATTCAGTGGGCTCAGCCCTATTGATTTTACCACTTTTTCCACTCTTGCCCATCTTTTCCCTTCAGAAACTAGAAGTTGTCTGGTTTTAGGGTTCAGAAGATGCTTTATAAAGTGGTTTTCTGCTACTTCAAACTTCTTCTCAATTCCTGCACATTTCTGAACAGACCTGTATATTTTAAAAGGTGAAGTAAAGCTTCTCAATAAGAGGACAAATTAACATCACCGAGGGCTTCCATGTTGCTTTGTCCTCAACAATGCAAATTAGGTCTGTATATATGCTAACTGCAAAAGATTTGAAACTTAATCACCAATTAGACTGTTTTTTAAACAAATGACCATCTTCAACCTGTCAAGCAAACTGTGTATCAGTATCTACACCCTGTCGGCATGATTCATGAACATCTCTGCAAAAAAAAGGTTTTTCATAAATGAACTCTATTGTCACTTTAGATTTTATTGCAGACTGTTCATCCCACACCTATCTCTTTTCAGTTCATCAAAGTGATACTAGGCCTTCCTGTATTTGCCTTCATATGTTTCTAAAAATAATTAAACTCTGCATCAGACAACCCAGTTTTCAACAACTTCTAGGTATCGTATGTATCATTCATTTAGACAAGAGACTCTCATCGAAACCTGTATATAAATGCCAATATTATTCTTCCAACCAATTAACTTTGCAAATATGACAACTATCACCAGTTTCTCAAGCAAACTGAAAACTTCTTGTGTGAGGGATGAACAGAGTAAAACAGTCTACAATTCATTCCAATGCTGCTTCCTGTAGACTATGACTTCAATTGGCATTAGTTCTGTCAGCAATCTTAACCAGTCAACTCATTGAACTCATAGTATATCCATATCGGAGCTTTTTGAGTGTATCAGAGAACCAAAATATAAACAACTTTTCCTCAAACTGTTTCGAAGTTCCAAAAATTGCAAGGTTTAAACTTAGGGCTATTTTGGTGCTCTGTTCAATGAAATTCTTCAGAACAACTCCAGGCAGTTATTTCTTAGGCTAACATTTCATTTTGGAACCTAGTTTAACCTCTGCATCAACCAATTTCTCCAGAACGACCTCCAGCGAGAAAATTCCCAAATTTTTAATTATAGGGGTTTATAGTGAAATACCTGCCAATTTTTCAACTGTAATGGTTTAAACCTATGTATTGAGCTGTTAAATGCCTCTCCTTGAGTGTACAGATGTCTTTACGTGATCACTTTGACTACAGGTAACGGGATTGAAAATCCCTAATTTTCGCTAGCCTTCATAACTCTGTCTCTGCTCTGCAGCAACATAATCCACCTTTCTAGCAGTTAACTTTACCTCACAAGCCTTCCTTTCCTCTGATAGTGCATGTGAAAATAAAATTATGCCACCTTAGACCGAAATTTACTGATAACTGTCAAACAAATCCCGCATTATGGGCAATGATGGCCATGATTTGTTTCGAGACTCAAAACCACCTGGAATCGTCTTGAAACTGCAGCTTACACATATTAAACAGCTCACCATATACGATTAGTCATTCACAAACTGAAATCATGATAAAAACTTGCTTGAAAATCAAAAAATAAAAGGGCCGCGATATTCTTGTAGCGCGCCCTTTGTAAATTTTCACTCCAGCGCTACAAGAATACCTCCAATGCTAATTCTCCGCTATTTTTCAGCTTTTTGCTAATTTGTAGGAGGTTTAAAAGCTGCTAAGGTGAAATAATGTTTAGGTGTTCTCCAAATAAACATTTATGAATCAAATATTTGATATAATGACCTTTTCTTTAACCCCTTTAAAATACAAAGGACCAAAAATTAAAACAAATCTACAAAAAGCAAGCTCAAAAAACCATCTAATCAACCAAAAAGTTCCTAAAGGAAACTAAAAATGAGACTTAAAACAAACTTACTTCAAATAAAATGAAAACAAACCCAAAATTGAAGAAGTCACACCAAAATTGAAGAAAAAATTTACTGACTTAACATCTGGCTCCAGCTGCGGGATGAAGTCCTCCCTGTGAGGCTTCAAGAACCTGTAGACTAGTGCCTTCCATCTTCTATCTACCTTTCTGCAAACTTCCATTGGAATATGGATTCTTTATTCAAACTCACTCACACCGGTATGTACAATGACAAGTGAAAATGATCTCATAAACTGTAGAAATGCTTGAGGAATCTCCCATTAACAGGGTTGGGTAACTCCTCACCTTCCAAGGACTGCAAGATAAATGTATTATTTTCCAAAACTTTTGATATCAGAAAAGGGCCAAACCAAAGATTATCAAATTTGCCATGCTTACCCTTCTGTTCCTTTCTTGCATCCCATCTTAAAACCAACTCACCTTCTAAAAAAGTATGCTTTTTAATTTTTCTGTCAAACCTATTTTTCATCTTGGCTCTGTACAGCTGTGCTTCTTTGTCTACCTTCTCTCTATTTTGCTGTAGTTCAATCATTTCAAATATTCTCCTTTGCATATCATCCGGTTCCTCTTGAGAGTTTTGGAGGAATTTCATTACTGGAATCCCCAACTGAACAGGGAACACTGCTTCTGTTCCATAAACCAACTGAAAAGGAGAAGTGCCAATAGCCTGCTTCACTATGATTCTATCTTCCCACAATGCATTTTTCAGCATTGAATCCCAAGATTTTTTATTATGCTTCAGCAGTTTTTTGATGCTTTGAATGATATTCTTGTTAGATGATTCATCCTGACCATTTCCCTAAGGATAATAGGGAGTTGAGTGCTTCAGAATGATGCCATGTTTCTCACAGAAGGCTACCATTGCCTTGGATTTGAATGCCTTGGCATTGTCTGTTATTAATCTATGTGGACAGCCAAACCTGCTCAAGATATTGTCTTCTATAAAATCCATAATCACCTTATCTGTAGCATTCCTTGTAGGAATGGCTTCCACCCATTTTGTGAAGAAATCTGTAGCAGTCAAAATCCAATGATGCTGTCCTGAAGATGCTGGATTTATTTCTCCAATAAAATCCAGACCCCATTGCTGAAAAGGAGTATTGACTGCAATAGGCTTTAGAGGCAAGGATAATAATTTCTATTTTCCTACAAATTTCTAACAAGGTATGCAGGCTCTTACTTGCTGGTACACATCTGAAAACAAGGTGGACCAATAGTATCCAGCTCTCAAAATTTTGTAAGCTGTTCCTTTCCAATATTTATGCCCTCCACAGGCTCCTTCATGAGACTCTGAAATCACCTCTCCTATTTCAGATTGATCCAAACACCTGAGCAAGATACCTCCTAGATCTTTCCAGAACAATTGATCCTCTATCAAATAGTACTTAGTGGATTTAAGTTTCAGAGATCTGGCAACCTTCTTGTCTAAATGATCGGGACATTGCAGAAATAACAGAAAATGAACAATATCAGCATACCAAACTGAAGATGAATAAAAATCCATGATCCTTTCTTTCTCCTGAAGTGCTTGGTATTCTTCAGGAACTAATTCTTCAGCCATGACACGCAGTCCTAGAGCTTGACAATTTGAGTCAGCCAGCAACCTGGCCAAACCTTGTCCCTTGACAAGCTTAGTAGGTCCGATTTCCACATCGTACTCCATGATCTTTGCAATCCATCTTCCTCTCTTTCCTTCACTGGTGGGCTGTGTCAAGACATCTTTCAGTCAGAGCCACCTTGATTTTCTCAAATGCTGCCTTTGCTTCAACAGTCCACCTAACTTCCTGGTCTTTCTTTAACATAGTTGTGATTTGTTTAATGGTTTCAGCAAAATTAGGAATAAACCACCATAGAAAATTTATCTTACCAATGAATGATTTCACATCTTTCTTACTCCTGGGAAAACTAATCTTCAGTATTTCTTGGACTCTCTCCGGATCTATTCTGATGCCATCAGCAGACACCAAGTGGCCCAACAGTCTACCCTCTTGCACAACAAAATGAGATTTCTTGGGATTCAGAGACAGGACAAATTTTCTACATTTCTGGAAAGTCTGCCTCAAATGTTTTAAGTGCTCATCATCAGACTGTGAGAACATAGTGATGTCATCTAAATAGATGACAACAAACTTATCTTTTTCTCCCACGAATGCAATGTCCATTGCCCTCTGAAAGGTTGCTCCAGCATTCATCGGATCAAAGGGCATCTTGTCATACATGAAGGTTCCCCAGGGGGTTGTAAAGGCTGTCTTTTCCTTGTCATCAGGGTGCATGGCAATCTGATTATACCCTGAGAATCCATCCACCATAGATATCCTCTGAGCTCCAACCACCTGCTGTAATACCTATTCAATCTTCGGAAGAGGATAGTTATCTTTTAATGAAGATCTGTTAAGATTCCTGAAGTCAACACATAGTCTTATCTCCCCATTCTTTTTCCTGACAGGTACAATATTTGCAACCCAGGAAGAGTACCTAAGAGGTACTATTATCTTAGCATCCAACAGCTTCTTTACTTCCTTTTCAATCACAGGAAACAAAGCTGGATTGATCCTTCTCAGTTTCTGTCGGAAAGGCTTGACATTGGGCTTCAAAGGGACCTTGTGCTGAATAATTGCTGTATCATAGGTTCTTAGCTCCTCATAAGACCAGGAAAACACATCAACATGTTCCTTCAGAATCTTGATATATCTACTTCTTTGTTCAGCTGTCATAGATTTAGAAATTTTTACCATTTTCAGATTTTTTGCAGTACCAATATTGCAGTCTTCTACATTGTCTTCTGAAGATTGGACTACTGGTTTAGAAGGTGTATCATCTTTGGTAAAAATTCTTTCTAAAGGCACTAAACATTTAGGGATAAATTTACTCTTCAAATCAATGATCTTATGACCTGCAATCTCACCTTCAGGGAACTCATTTTCAGCAAATACATTTTTAGCAGACTCATCTTCAGCAGACTTATTATCCTCTCCTTCTTTCTCATTGTCATCCTGATCAATTTGGGCATTAGTAAACTCATCTGTAAGATCAAGAAATTTTTTGATTTCAATGTCATCTTCAAATACCCTCCAATGCTTCACATTGCCAGGTACACATGGTCTGTACCTCACCTCTATGGGATATCTTAGCTGAGTAGTTTTAGGAATTCTGAAGTATGAAGCAGCCAAAGCTAAAGAGTCTGCAGTCTCATTGTGATTTCTTGGAATATGAGTGATATTAAATGCTATGAAATAATTGTCAAGCATATCCCATACCTCATTCCTATAGAACTTCAACAAATCCTGCTTTACTTGATAGTTGTTCTTCACCTGTCGAACAACCAACTCGGAGTCGCCATATGCAGTAATTTGTTGAATGCCTAAGTCTTTAGCAGCTTTCAGTCCTAGTATCAGAGCTTCATACTCAGCAGTATTGTTAGTGGTAACAAGATCCAGCTTATACATGAGTTTCACTGTCTCACCTCCAGGAGAAATGAGTAAGACCCCACCTCCAGCACCCTCTTTGCATGAGGATCCATCAAAATAGAATTCCCACAGCTGATCTTCTTCTTCTCTCCAATGTCTCACTTATTTTTCTTTTTCAACTTGTAAGAGACCAACAGAATTATCATCATCACTGAAATTCAACATGCAAGTCCCTAGATCTTTGTCAATAGCATATAGGGGGTGATTAGTGGGGTTTTTGTCATCTGTGACTATGTAAGCAAACTGTAGCTCTCTGTATAGTCTTCTAGTTTCTCCACCAAAAACAGGGATGGTGGCATATGAAAGGTCCATTTGTAAGGTTCCCCCAACCTTCTTAGCCCATGACCTAGAAAGCAGCAAGCCAAACTTTGGAGTGATGTCAACTACCACAACATCCATTATTACACTCTTCATAGGAAACTAAGCAAGGCTAACAACCATGTCTTTAATCACTCCTAGACACTTCACAGCTCGGGAGTCAAAGGCATATAAATCATGGTAAGGTTTATTAATACTCAGACCTAAGGCTTCCATAACAACTTTGGGCATCAAATTGTGAGAGGCTCCTGAGTCTAATAGACAATTGTGAATCATTTGGTCATGGACAATCAAGGTGACATAAAAAGGAGGTGAAGCACTAGCCTCATTTTCAATTTTTTCAGCTAGGGCTGATCCAATGAATATTTTTGGACTTTCTTCTTGCAAATTAACAGTGTCTGAAACAGGCTGATTATTGGCTGATTTCATCACTTTCGGGACTGTCTATTTATATGACGGATTCTTTATTAATTCATTCAAAGGAACATGAATTTTCAGCTTCCCTAGTTCATTCTCCAAACTAAAACTTTGAGCAGATTTATTTACCTCTTCAATTTCAGCATTCTTCTTAGATTTTTCTGTAGATTGCTTCTTCTGTATGATAGGATCATGTACTTGTTTAGCAGGAACAAGTGCAACAGGAATAGGTACAGTAGGAACAGGTGCAGCTGGAACTGGTGCTTTCTTCTTTGGAATTTGGACCACTTGCTTTGGACCTGATATGAGATTGATGGTCTTCTTATGTTCATTCTGTTGAGCAGCAGCATTTACAGTAGTTTTCTCAAATTCCAAATCATCTTCAACTTCATACATGTCAGCATCATAATACTCAGCGTTCATAAAATCTTCTTCAGTAACAAAACCTGTAGACAAACCATCTCCAAAGTGATTCATATCCTGATCAGTCTCAGTCTCTTCAAAGAGCAGCTGTCCATCAACTTCTTCTTCATCAGCCACATTATTTTGAAAAGGTGGAGGTACTCTCTGCTCCTCATTCTCTCTCCTTTCTCGCTGGATGTCATTATTTCTGCGCTCTCTTGGTATAAATCTAGGAGCAAATTGCCTCCTGAACTGATTCTGGTTATTTGGATTCCTTTCAGTTTCTGGAGTAGGTTTAGCAGAATTATTTTCAAGCTCTAGTTTATTCAGTTTGGCAGTGAGAATCTTTACCAGCTTTTCCATCTCATCTATCTTGGCTTCAGCAGACTGAGGAGCAACACTTGTTGAAACAGCCTCCTTTTTCCCTTTTCTCTCATAAAGCTGCTGAGGAGTTTCATTCTTAAGTCTATTTGAAGCCAACAAATTAGACTCTACCTCCAATGCTGCATCTTGCATGTTCAGCAGGGTGATAGGCCTTCTTTCTCTCAGCAATAGAGAAAATTCATGGTCAAAGGCATTGGCATAGGTGAGTTTAGCTGATGTTTTAGTAGGCTTAATTTCTGTTGGAATCCTACTATACATTTTGTTAAATCTTTTAGAAAAATCAGCAACAGTCTCCTCCTTCTTTCTTCTGATAGCTCCAAACTCAGTTATATAATAGGTATGGTCCTTCGTGTCTCCCCATTGCCTCATGAAAAGATCACGGAGCTCTTCAATTATAGTGATTGAGTTGGCAGGAAACTCTCTAAACCACTTTCTTACATCCCCATCAAGGCTCTGAACAAATACCCTCATCCATACATCTTTGATCTCAATGTTCTGATTGTCTGCATAACTCAGGAAAGCCTCCCAATGTTCCTCAGCAGTGGTTTCCCCCTACCCATTGAACCTAGGCATATACTTCTGATAATATCCTCCAGGCAAAGCATGTAAAGGTTGGGGTAAAACTAATGGTGCATACCTTGCTGCAACCATCCTGTCCATCATATCCATGGGTGGGTTTTGAGCTACCATTTTGGACTGTGGTTTTGAAGATGAGGAAGTTTGACTAGAACTTGCTAGGAAAGGGCTCTTTCCTACTTTCAGCTGGAAAAGGGGTATTTTACCAAGAGAAGCAGTCTTGGCTTTAAGAAAGGTTTCAGGATTGGTAAAAACTTGAAAAGTGCTCTCATGAATGGTAGGTTTTATCCAAGGTGAGGTTTCAACTGAATGTAATGAAACACCCAACTGTTCAGGATCACACAAGGCTGATAAAGATTGGGACCTTCTAAATTTTCTTGCTATTTTTAAGATCTGTTCAGGGTTTGAAACCCCTGAATGTAATGGTGAAATAGGTCTGCTCTGGGTTCCCACTCCTCTAGAAGCCAGTGTGTCAAAATTTGGTGAAAAATAGCTTTCAAAGATACTGGTTCAAGTCCACCTCTCAAACCAGGAAAACTGATAAGTATCCCAGGGAAGATATGCTTCAGCTTCGTCCCCGGCAACGGCGCCAAAGATGTTTGTCCCAGAAATTGTTTCTAAGGCCAGAGAAACAAGCCAACACAATCTCAAGAGTAAAACTCAACAAATAAAGCAAAGTTTAGGGTTTTTGGTATGATTTAAATGGTTGTAAGCTTCAAGAACAGTCAAGGAATACATTCAAAAGAAAAGTAACAACTAAATCATAAACAGAAACTGATAAAGATGCATAACATATTACATAAGATCCAGCAGAAAGACTATGTTGAGGTTCATACATAAAGGATAAGCATTACCAGAAAATACACATTAACTAGCAATGAATTTATCATTTAGGAAACTAAACAAGTTCAATAACAAAGCCAACATAGACAAACTAAAGGGGAAAAAGTCATATATCTCATATTTTATCAGCAAATGCTTATAAGAGTCTCAGTACTTATCTCTGAACAAGTTTGCAGACAAAACAGTCTTGTAAACCTCCTGATGCTCCCAAAAATCAGAACCTCTAAAATGTCTTTCTAACTCCTCTAAATAGCAATCTTCTACAAAATCAGTTAGGTTACTAATCCTAACTGTCTCCATCGACTTACCAAGGTAAAGTAAAAATTACATTTTTACAAAATTACAAAATTGCAAAAAATAGCAAATCATTAACAAGAAATGTTTATCAAACAGATACACTAATTAAAGCATAACTGATTCAAAGCTCCTTCGCTGCTTTAGCAAGTAGTGTTATACCATCTAGGCTTTGATCCTTTCTCTTTGCTCTTTTATGCTTCTTTTCCATATCAACTATCTTCCTCTGAAGGTCTTCATTCTCCTGCTGTAAACTTTCAACTGTCTTCTCTAGCTTTTTGCAGTGTCTATCAAAAGTTCTTTTCCTATTTAGCACCTCTTTAGAAACCTCTGATAGCTCCAGGAAATGATGATGGACATCTTGCAACTCCTCTATAAGCCCTTTGTTGACTTTAAATAACCCATCATTAGTCTCCTGTAAGTGTTTCATCTGTTGCTTGTACTTTTGAACACTTTCCTGCAGATTTTCTTCATCAAAACTGGGAATCTCAAGTATATTTACATCCTGCATTAGAAAATATGAAAAGTCAGTGGGAATACTAGGTTCTTTTAAAATTCCTGCTTGTCTGAGTATAGCTTCATCTTCTTCCTCCCACTCATAATTTTCAACATGACATCTTTTTGCCTTTTCTTCTTGCTGCTATTTTAAGAGCTTATCTTTTATCTCAAAAATTATTTCAAATAATTTAGAAGCAGGCTGACTTGTCTCTTTTGCAGACTGTGGCAATCTTTTTAACACAGCAGGTTGAGGAGAAGAAGGTCTAACCACTGATTTTCCTTTGTGTTTGATGTCTATTTTACCAACTTCTGTTTCTTCACTAGAAGTAGTATCAATTAAAACAGTCTTTTGTTTGGAATCCAGTTTAGGTTTAACTATATTCTTCATATTCCATCTCAATTTATTGGTTGGCCTAGTCTTAGGCCTCCAATCTGAAGTTACAGCCTTCTTTTTCTTCTTATGAGATTCAGCTGCTTTGATGTCTGAGGTGAGGAATTCTTCACAAGTTCCATGCCTGCCTTCTGGTTCATCAATGGGTTGTGACTGCTCTTCTTCTAGTAGATATCCCTCGTCATCTGAAAGGATGGTGAGTGGACTTCTTGGTTTATTTTGAACTTCATCTTCAGGTATAGCAGCTTTTTCTTCAACAACAGTTTTAGTTTCTTCAGAATCTTCTGCAGGTGCTATGGGCTGTAGTAGCTGCTTTTGGTCTCCAAAGAGTGGATATTTGCCTTTACTGCTTGCTGAAAATACTTTAGATTTAATCTCTTCTTCCATCTGCTCAGCTATTTTCTCAGTCTTGACCCCAAGCTTAGGTTTATGAACTAGCTTCTTCATCATCACAGTTCCTTTATCAGTTTGCCTCTTTGGCTGATGTTCTTCCTTTTTAACATAAATATCAGACCAAAACAGAAAAAAAGTCCCAAGTTCTTCCCTCATGCTGCAACACAGTACTGATGATTAGCTTGATCAATCCATGATGAAAAATTGACTGGGATGTGTGATCTTCATGCTATTTAACCCTACTGGACATTTTCTGCAGCCTCTTCAAAAAGAAGAAAGGCAGGTTCATCTTTGAGACTCCTACTATGTGTTGGAGGAATCTAAAATGATATTTAAATACATATGAATACCTGCCCTCACAAGTCACATAGCTTTGCAATATTCTAATTGGCTCAACCCACTCTTTTCTGAAATTATGGATAAGAATACCTTTATTCCAATCAGGATTCACATTAGGTAACAGGTATCTGTGAGGTTCAAAGTCAAAAGGTAATTTTTTAAACCAAGGCTCACCCTCATTACTAATCCCAGTAGCCTCTGCAATTAGTCCTACAGTCAATTTGAATTTGAGAGCATCAAAAATAACCATATCATCTTTCAGACCCTGAGCAAACTTACAAGACACTTGTGCATTGTAGCCATCTATCTTCCTGAAGAAATTCAACCAACCTTCCTGTTGGAACAATTCAGCACAATCAGGGAGCTTCTCAATCCAGGTTAATTCAGTGGGCTCATCCCTATTGATTTTACCACTTTTTCCACTCTTGCCCATCTTTTCCCTTCAGAAACTAGAAGCTGTCTGGTTTTAGGGTTCAGAAGATGCTTTATAAAGTGGTTTTCTGCTACTTCAAACTTCTTCTCAATTCCCGCACATTTCTGAACAAACCTGTATATTTTAAAAGGTGAAGTAAAGCTTCTCAATAAGAGGACAAATTAACATCACCGAGGGCTTCCATGTTGCTTTGTCCTCAACAATGCAAATTAGGTCTGTATATATGCTAACTGCAAAAGATTTGAAACTTAATCACCAATCAGACTGTTTTTTAAACAAATGACCATCTTCAACCTGTCAAGCAAACTATGTATCAGTATCTACACCCTGTCAGCATGATTCATGAACATCTCTGCACAAAAAAGGTTTTTCATAAATGAACTCTATTGTCACTTTAGATTTTATTGCAGACTGTTCATCCCACACCTATCTCTTTTCAGCTCATCAAAGTGATACTAGGCCTTCCTGTATTTGCCTTCATATGTTTCTAAAAATAATTAAACTCTGCATCAGATAACCCAGTTTTCAGCAACTTCTAGGTTCGTATGTATCATTCATTTAGACAAGAGACTCTCATTGAAACCTGTATATAAATGCCAATATTATTCTTCAAACCAATTAACTTTGCAAATATGACAACTATCACCAGTTTTTCAAACAAACTGAAAACTTCTTGTGTGAGGGATGAACAGAGTAAAATAGTCTACAATTCATTCCAATGCTGCTTCCTGTAGACTATGACTTCAATTGGCATTAGTTCTATCAGCAATCTTAACCAGTCAACTCATTGAACTCATAGTATATCCATATCCGAGCTTTTTGAGTGTATCAGAGAACCAAAATATAAACAACTTTTCCTCAAACTGTTTTGAAGTTCCAAAAACTGCAAGGTTTAAACTTAGGGCTATTTTGGTGCTCTATTCAATGAAATTCTTCAGAAAAGCTCCAGGAAGTTATTTCTTAGGCTAACATTTCATTTTGGAACCTATTTTAACCTCTGCATCAACCAATTTCTCCGGAACGACCTCCAGCGAGAAAATTCCCAAATTTTCAGTTATAGGGGTTTATAGTGAAATACCTGCCAATTGTTCAACTGCAATTGTTTAAACCTATGTATTGAGCTGTTAACTGCCTCTCCTTGAGTGTACAGATGTCTTTACATGATCACTTTGACTGCAGGTAACGGGATTGAAAAGCCCTAATTTTCGCTAGCCTTCATAACTCTGTCTCTGCTCTGCAGCAACATAATCCACCTTTCTAGCAGTTAAATTTACTTCACGAGCCTTCCTTTCCTCTGATAGTGCGTGTGAAAAGAAAATTATACCACCTTAGACCAAAATTTACTAATAACTGTCAAACAAATCCCGCATTATGGGCAATGATGGCCATGATTTGTTTCGAGACTCAAAACCACCTGGAATCGTCTTGAAATTGCAGCTTACACATATTAAACAACTTACCATATGCGATTAGTCATTTACAAACTGAAATCATGATAAAAACCTGCTTGAAAATCAAAAAATAAAAGGGGCATGATATTCTTGTAGCGCGCCCTTTGTAAATTTTCACTACAGCGCTACAAGAATACCTCCAATGCTAATTCTCCGCTATTTTTCAGCTTTTTGCTAATTTGTAGGAGGTTTAAAAGCTGATAAGGTGAAAATCATGTTTAGGTGTTCTCCAAATAAACATTTATGAATCAAATATTTGATATAATGACCTTTTCTTTAACCCCTTTAAAATACAAAGGACCAAAAATTAAAACAAATCTACAAAAAGGAAGCTCAAAAAACCATCTAATCAACCAAAAAGTTCCTAAAGGAAACTAAAAATGAGACTTAAAACAAACTTACTTCAAATAAAATGAAAACAAACCCAAAATTGAAGAAGTCACACCAAAATTGAAGAAAAAATTTACTGACTTAACAGTGTGTAAGGGATCAAATGTTAAATTTGAATACCTACATATTTACAATAATGAATGAACTCAGACTTGACATACTCACCACCATTGTCAGATCCAAGCATCTTGATTTTCCTCCCAGACTAGTTTTCAACCAAGGCTTTAAAGACTTTGAAGAGGTCAACAACTTCAGACTTATGCTTTAAGAAGTGAACCCAACAATACCTGGAAAAGTCGTTTATGAATGTTAGTGCATCTTTGGATTGACTCATGGACATATGAGTAAATGGATCAGCAATGTCACTCTGGATCAACTCAAGAGGTGCAGAGGTTCTCTCATGACTAGCTCTCTCAAATTTGTGCTCTGGGTGTTTTCCTAGGATACAACCTTGACAGACTCCCTTGGAAAACTTGATCTTTGGTAACCCTATGACCATATATTTTTCACTCAAATCAGAAAGATACTTGTAGTTAAGATGGCCAAATATTTCATGCCAAATCTTGCTTGCCTCATTAGCATGAATCAAAAGAGCAGAGGGGTTTGAGTAGGGTATAAAATGGAAAACATGTATACCTTCGAAGTGTGATCAACAACACCTTTTGCTATGACTTTACCATTCGAAATCTTTGTAATTTCAACATCATCAAGGGAGAAGATGACCTTCTTTGGAGACCCTGTGTGAGTCATCTAATACACTGACAAGAGATTAGAGGCAAGACCTAGAACATACAACACATTATTGAACTTACCATGGTTAAGATCAATCCTTCCTTTCCCCAAACTGTCAGTGAGAGAGTCATCTCCTGAAACTATTGGTGGACCTTTCGACATGTCAAGAGAGGAGAATGCCTATTTTGTTGAAACCATATGTCTAGAAGCTCTAGAGTCTGTGATGAAGCTAGGTGAGCTTGATGTGCCAGCAACCAAAGCATGTACTCTATCTTTGTCCTCTGAATTTGATCCTTCTTCCCTCTTATTTGAGCAATCAGGAAGGGAGATGTTGTTCTTCTCCAGGAGTCAGGTCAACATGTCAATTTGCTTCTTCATACAAGAGATTTCAGGATGATAGCCCTTATTGCAGTATGTGCACTTGCTCATTTCTCCTTTGTTCTTATTCTTGTGGAATTTCTTCTTGGAGCCATGGGGCTCCTCTTGAGACTTGTTCTTGTCTCTCTTTTGCTCAGGTGGCTTTTTAGCTTTTTTTTTTCTATTTGAATCCACCCTTGAATATCCAGCAAACTGTTGCAGCTGCAACAATTTCCCAAAATTCCAAAAAAAATTTAGGACCCTCCTTTGCTTTGGATTAGTTGATTTTTTTCTTTTGTTTCTCTGAACGATTGAATTGATTTACCACTTGTTTTGATTCTCCCTCTGATGCTTGAATAAATCTAAGGTTTGATCGGACTTTATTGTGGCCTTTGAATGCATTTACAACCTGCTTGAATCGAAATATTATTTGATTGATGCTCCCGCCATTGCGGAAAAATATTAATTCGTGACTTCGATTTCTTGTCCGATAGATTGGTTGTAATCGGCTGATTTTGTGGTTTAAATCAGAAGGACTTGTCATTTCTTTCCCCACTGTTGTGGATAAACATTCGGTTTTTGACTTTGATTGTTTCTCCCATTTCGATTGATTTTAATCTTCTGAATTTTGGTTTTGTGTCGGAGCTATCATGACTTCTTCTTCCGCCATTGCAAATGGCAAACCTCTTTCTCTCCCGATTGAGTTTTCGGACCCCGTAAATCCATTTGGTATCCGTTGTTGCGGCTACGATTCTATTTTCGTTCCGATCCGACGCGTGACTAGTTGTCACCCGATTATCCCCGTCATTGTAGTTGGGTATATGGTTTGGTTTTCCACCATTGTGGACAGAAGTACCCTTTCGTCTTCTGACCCAAATGTCTCCGACGTCCTATCTTCTAACTTTTCCTGCCATGCATATCTCTGCGGCTAGATCTATGCTTTGGCCATCTGTCGTTGCGGAAGGACGATTGCTTTCAGCATTCGATGCAAAAGTGGTCCGCCATCTGATATGTATGACCCCGTGGAGAGCTTAGCGCTTTGATCATCCACCATTGCAGAAAGACCTGCACTTTCGACCTCCGTTTCAAAAGCTTTCCGACGTCCGATCTTTTGCTCGCCTGTTGTGATTAACCATATATATGAGGTCGAGGGGTTATGTTTTTATTGTTATTTCTTGACCGCTGTGCTCTGTCGCTATCGTGTTGTCGAGCTCGTTTGGACCCTAGTGCTAGTACCCGCGTCCAAGTGGCAACTGTGGGAGCCCGACTGTCTTCATCCCGCCCTACACACCGGTTACGTATCAGTGACAGGTAGGCTCCGTTTTCCTTTCCCTTTCCGTTGAACGTTTGGTGGTTATACAGTTCGTGGTGGTTTGTTTTCCCGGCCATTTACTCGACCCCATTTTCATGCGTATATATTGGGGGATTTATAGCATAGCTGGTAGTGCGGACGTTTTTGCCAGGGTTAGGTTATTTGCTGCGGTCGTTCTTCTGTTTTGACGCCATGATTGCGTATATATATTGGGGGTTTTCTTGTGGTATTACTGTTGGTGATGGTGGGTGTTTGTGATCCATAGGGCATGTTATTTCATGGCCATTCGTTCTGTAACCCTGCACATAGAGAGTGAGGGGCTTTAGCGCAAACGACCGTTACGCTGTCTACGCCAAACTGCCCTGCATAATGATGGTGGGTAGGAGATAGGTTTTCCATGGCCTTCCTTGAGGGTTGGGCTATTTGCCCCATTTGGTGATGCCCATATCTTTAAGCCGCAACCATTTTGCTTTCAAGGTCCCAGGCAACCAAATTCGTGCTCAGTTTCAAACCCGGGCCAGGAAAGAGGGTGTACCGCGACGCATAATTATTCACCATAGTTTTACATGGGGGATTTTTCTTTGATCAAACGTGCCATAGAAACCCGCATCCTCGAATAGCAAGCGTTTCGCTGCACTGTTCTGCGCATAGTTGCCTTTAAACGCTAACCTATGGAGGGGATGTGTCACAGCGTTCAGTTTGTTAACTAGAAATCACCACGACAGTGGTGTTGTTAAAAGCTTCATTGAGGGCTTGCGTAGTTTTCCCCTGTCTGTCCCATGCAGTGATTTGATAATGGCACCTGCAGAGAGCAGAAGATTTAGGCATGTTAATGTAGATGTTTTTCGCCCGATTTTTTTTGGTAGAATTTGCAGTGGTAGCTTGCATAATTTTACTATATATAAATTTTTTTCCATCATGCTAGATATAAACAAAGTCTCTGGACACTACCCATTGGGTTTAATAATTCTGTTAGTTAGGACATTTCAGCCTATACATGCATATACTTGCTTCATTGATTGATTTCTCTCATGTTAAAACATAGAAGAAACCGCACACTGTACATTGATGTATACAGGTTTTCCACTCAGCCACAAGGGCTTAATGTTACAAATGTATGGTAGGAAGACCTCAGCATGTCAAAGAGACAAAAGAAGAAAGCCCCTATGGTCGAGGAAGAGCCAGAAGTAGAAGTTGTAACTAAGACAGAATACATATATGAGGACACAAAGTGCATTTCTGGCATTGAACCTGAATACCAGTGGGGGGAAATCTATAGACTGATCACCCGAAGAGAGGTTCCTGACATGGGCTTAGAGGAAGAGTCCATATATGCAAACATAGAAAGATCTTCACTGATGAAGATCGCCACCAGGCCTGAGTTATTCCCGTGCGCTGAAGTAATCGGTTGGATTCTGCCTCGGGCAGATGTCACAACAATGATCCTAGAGGATGTTAACAAACAAGGCTATGCTGCATACAGGCCTAGATATGTTGCCCTAGCCTACCACTTTCCAGAAGCCCAAGTGTCCCTATCTGATGACTGGTTAAACAACATTAGAATGGACTTGGTAGAAACCATGAAAAGAATGATGTTGACTAGAAAACATTTCAGGACCAGAGTAATAGGAGAATATGATATTGCAAGTTTAAGAGCTCCATACAGATTCATAGCCTTGATGCTCAACATAATATTTGGAAGAGCTCATGGCCGATTTTTCAAACTAGAATGGATACCTATCATTTTTTATGTTGCAACCCAGGGGACAATTTTCAACTGGGCCAACCTTGTCTCAAACAGTCTCTCTAGTTGCTTGGCCTCAGCCTTTGGAGGAGAAGCCCAAAAAAGGTCCGAATTTTATATGAGTTCAATACTTATAGACTGTATATTATGAAACCATCCTTTCCCTGGTCTCAGGTGCATCTGGGACAGGGAAAGAATGCCTGTCTATGCTGCTTACAAACCATTGTGGGCACATAAATATCATAGCCATTACAGGGAAATCTTTGAACACCTCCTTATGCCTCTATACACACTCATTTTCCTAAACGAGTGTGATTGCATGTCAGAAGGGGCGATGCAAGTGATTGAAGATTATGCAGACTACTATTTGACTGAAAATGGCATGTATTTCAGGATGTTTGGAGGTTCGAGAGCTCCTTCCCTGCTTCCCAAATACGCAACTGATTTCATTATCCACAAGGAGGCAGTCAGACAAGTGTTCCTGGATAGAATAGGAAGCTTCCTATTTGAACATAAGAATACTGATTATCCTCCCTTGCCCTTCAAACTAGGAAGTTACTGGTTCACTATGGTGAAACAAGCTGATGAATTCGTAGAAGAGCTACAGAGGTTCCACTTTGGCGAGATGCCCTACCACAGAAATGACTCCCAAGGTAAAGTGGTGGAGCATTGTAAAGAAAACAAGGTGCATTTTGAGTATACCCACCATTTTGATAGGGAAGAGTCTGTCTTCCAAAATTCCCTGAACATGACAGCACTGAAGAGAAGAAAGCAATAGGCTGAAGCGGAAGTATGAAGACATGCAGAGGGAGATAAATGATTCTAAGGATGAATTGCAGGCCTTCCAAGTAGAAAGACAGGTCAGAGAAACAACACAAGAATCCCTGGAGAAAATACAGAAAGAATATCAAGAGTTGAATATAGAAAAAGAACGGCTACAGGAGAAGGTGGAAGAGCTAGAAGAGCAGCAAAAGATCATGCTACAGGCCAGTGAGCTACACTCCCAAGAATAGAGAGAGAAACATCAAGAGCAGATTTCTTCTCTGACCACTACTCTCGAGGAAGCAAGAGAACAACACGTTAACCTCTAGCCATTCAAAGAGCATGTCTTGGCCCAGAAAGCCAAGATGCTACAGCTACAGATGGCTGTTGAAGAGGAGAGATGTAGAGTGCTGCAGATTGACGGCCGATTGGAAGAAATCTTGGAAAATGCATCTTACTTTGTGGACAAATCTCAGGACGTCCTCGAGGTCCTGACTGCAAGACTGGAAAGGTTGGAAGGCAATGAAGAAACTCCAGTCGAGCTGCCATCAAAAGATAAACAAGCCCTCAAACGGGATTACGACTTAATAGAATTTGCTACTAACACCACAAAGGATTTCAAGAAAGAAGTCAAGAAGACAAAGGGAGCCTATGCAGAATTTTTCAGGAGAGTCCTCATTACATACAACCGATGCCAGGTAGAAGCTGAGCAGAGGCTGGATGATTTCCCAAACCACAATTCATTTGTGGAGATATTGCAGAAAATACATCAGGATGAAGAAGCAAGAATGCAACACATTAATTCCATTGATGACCAGATTCTGAGAAGCAAAGTAGGCCATTCAACAATTAGTGTGCAGCTTTTGGAAGACCAACTTCGGCTAAGCGCAGCCAGAGTGGAGGCTATAAAGAACTAGGCCGAAAAATTTGAAATCAACATTCAGTTTTTGGAACCCTGTGCATTTGAGGGCATTGCCTCTGATGCTGCGTCATGGAAGAAGTTTCTAGATGCCCAAGTGGGACCCGCCTCATGAAGGATCGGTCATTATTGTAATTTGTAATTATTTTTGTAAAACATTTAAGAAAAGTAGAATGTTGGGAAATGAGGGGTTGGGAAGCCCAAAGGTCACTTTGGGCAGCCCAACAGTCCCACCCTTTTGTATAAATGTAAAAGACTTAGAGGGAAAAAGGGCTTTTTCCCAGTTAGGCTAAAAAGTGATATTGTAAGAAGAACTATTTCTCTTTGCAATAAAAAAATATGGTTTGCCTGTTGGAGAAAGATGGGTGGAATGTCCAAATGTTATGTTGTGGATGGCTGAAAGATGAACTATTTTGTTTTCCAGCTTTGTGTCCATTAACCGTGAGATCGTTCTAACTCTTTGAACCTATGTTCTTGTTTAAATGATTTCTGGTTTGTTTTGTGGAATGACCACCATGAGTAATGTATGCGGTTCATAAAACAATTGGCTAACTGGTTGTTGGAATATCTTTAATCGTTCATGCATTGTGGGAAGAAATATCAGCTAACTGTAGTTTCTCTTTATATTGCATGTACAATACACATTACTCACAAATAATTTACAATCTGGCTCCCCGAGGATAGGTAGGTAGATAGATAGTTAGTTCATTTCATTGCTGCATATGTGATACAGATGCTTGTGAGCCTTAAGATGAGAGGTAAGAACCTACGCATCACATTGTGACTGCTCCCTGCATCCTCATTACCCTGCATAGTTAATTAGGCATATGCATCTCATACATTAAGTCAAAATACAAAAACTATGTGGACCGGGCTGTAACCGGTAAAACCTTTTGTTTCTATTACTTGACCTACGGTAGCCGGATCGCAAACCGGATGGATTCCCTATACCAAACAGTCAACGAGCTAGTTGGGAACGTTGACTAGGGAGAATCCCTATCTGTTGTTGCCTGCGAATTTCTAGGCCTCAACAGTTCTGGCGCTAGAAGGAGGCCCGCCATTGCATGGCTGTCCGTGGAACATATTTCCCAAGATTACCTTACCAACAGATGTTTTGAGGCTTTCAACCTGACCCAAGTATTTATAGGTTTTGGTTATACCTTCCAAGTAAGAAATCTTGTTCTCACCTTACATTGCTCTTTACTTAGACATTGTTCCTGTACCTGTGCCTATGGCTGGCATAAATGCAAATCAGCCCAACCCCCTACCGGCATGGAAAGCTAGAACCCCTTTGAACCTCACACCTCCATTGCATAAATTGCCTCAAGCTTTTGATAAGCTACTGCCTAAGTTTGACCCTGAGGAAAGGATTGCTGTAGATGACCACTTACAAAGTTTCTATTTGGCAGTAGAAGGTTTAAGGGCTGGGGAGTATGAAGATGTTGTCTGTAGATTATTTCCTCATACCTTTAAAGGGGCAGCTACTTCGTGGTATTTTTCTCTACCTGCAAACTCTATTCCTGATTGGGACACCTTCGAAAGGGTTTTCAGAAGTAAATACACAGCCCAAAAAATGCATGCCTCATTGATGAAAGGTCTTGGTTTGTTAAGGAAAGAGAAGAATGAGAAGGTACGTAGTTTCACTCAAAGATTTTCAACATACCTAAAGAACTTTTATGAAGCTGACAGACCCTCAGACAAAGTCTTAATTGAATATTATACCTTAGCCCTAGGACCCTAGTTGGCCATGTTTTCCAAGATGAAATCCAAATCCACATTGGTAGAGACTTATGAAGAGGCAAAAAGGGTAGAGGCTGAAAGGGAAAGTGTAGAAGATTATCCTGATTTACCTGGAGAGAAAAATACCAATAGAAGAACGTTACTGCTGTCTAGACCTAAAGAGGAACAATCACATGATTATCAAGGAATGTTGAAAATGATGTAGAATCTATCCAATAGAATAATAGATCTGGAGAAAGGGAGGGAAGCTCAGAAAACTCACAAACTCTACTACCAAAAAAGAGAGGATAGCAACCAATGGAAAATACCTCCACCAAATTTTCCATCAGTAAACATAACAGAAGTAGGGGGTGATAATTTCTGCACTTTTCACCAACAACCTCATTAGGAAAAGAAGTGCCCTCAATGGCTGAATTCGATGACATTGGTTATGAATCAGCTGCTAGATTCTAAATTAACCAAGGACAGTGGCAAAGAGGAAAATAAAAACCAGACTATGGAGAAACAAGACAATGACACTATGATTTCATGGAATGGCATCCCGTTGTTTGACACTGAAGAAAGCGCTCCCAAAACTGAATGCACACCTACATCAACAGAGGACATGGATTTAACAATTTTGAAGATCAAAAGGCTGCAAAAGAATGTCAAGAGACAGGCAGATGTGAATGTTAAAAAAGAAATACCTGAAGTCACTACGGTCAACCAGGAAGCCAAGCCAATCACTGAGACTAACAAACTTGTAGAAGAGCCAATAGGTGTCAGTGATGAAAACACTAATGAAATTGGGGATCTTGAAGAGGATTTGCCTACTCAAAACCAACCGGGAAAAGAAGACATAGAACCAGGTTGGGAAGAGACAGCTGACACCCCACCTTTTCTCTTGAGCCTAGAAATGCTGAATCATAATGTGCATAATTGCTTAGTAGATTCTGGATCAGTGGTGAATGTTATTCCACTGGAGATTTGCAAAAAGATTAAGGGACAGCCAGAGTCCACATTTTGTGAAGTAACACAATTAGACAGCACATGTGTCAAAGTGGTGGGAGAAATGAAAAATGTCCTCATTCACTTGTCTACAAATAGCAAGATTTGTCAATTTATTGACATTACTGTGGCTGACATACCTATTTGATATGGGCTTATTCTCAACAAAGATTGGTCTGCCAGGTTAAAAGGCTATTTTGCTTCAGATTGGTCCCATTTATTGTTGCCTCTCACGGGTACCCCAAATAAGATTAAGATTTTGAGAGAGCCTTACATGAAGCATACTGTCACTAAACTAGGAGGGAAATGAATATGTTGTTTCTGTCCTCAAAAATTATCTGATTGAGCTTAAGATAAGACATATTACAGAAAGAAAAGCCAGTTCTAAGATTGACTATCAGCCTGAGCTCCTTCAACTCCCTCAAGCTAAAAGGGATGAATGTAGGATTGTAGATATGTGTTCAACTTCAAAAATAGCAGAGCTAGACCATGGTTAGATATCTCATATCTATAATCCATCCCACCCTCTAACTCCCTAAGATTAAATATATTCAGGAGTGGGAAAAAATTTTCTTTTCTTTTGCTTTGTACATAAATAAATTGATGTTGTTTTTCTTTGATGCTTTGATGTTGTTTTCTTTTTTATTATTTGATTCGATGTTGTTTTCTTTACTGCTCTATTTTTTAATAAAGAGGCAAACTTTTGGTTGCAATGGAAACATCAGGGTTCTTTATTAACTAAAATCTTGAGCAGAAGACTGTGCTTTAAAAGTATAGAATGTCTTCTAGTTGCAGTCTTCCTAATTGTCCATGCACTCATTGAAGTCTTATTTTACCCTTGTAAATAACTCAGAAGTAAAGAGGTCTAGAATACTATTTTGAGGCTCCATCCATTTCACATCTTAAATATATGAAGGGGTGACAGTGGAAGACCCATGGAAAGGAAGCAAGGTAAACAGTATATCATATATAAATGATCCCATGCCATGGTTTCAGAAAACCTAAAAGCTATCAAGAGTCAAAACTCCTCAAAAGAAACAAGACATATCAAAGCAAAGTATCAAAAGCATAAGTACTAAATTGCCGAAAGATCCTCTCTGTCCGTGAGCTGAAACATGAAATACACCGCTCACACAAAAGGAAACTATGGGATAGAGGATCCTGAAATAAAATTCAGTAAGAAAGGCAAATGGAGGACTCAAAAGAACTAATGTTCTAATGGCACAAAAGTGCAATTGGCATGGGAATGAGGAACAAAAAGGATAATGTTGTTTACTATATGTTACAATCCTATGGTGTCCAAGCCTGAAACTACCTAAGGACGGGTAAAATGAACCTCATTTATTAGGCCTCAAAAGAGTTATTCAAACTTGCAATATTTCTGATGTTACCATTTCCCAAAGAATGGACTGCTTCTCAATGGTTTAAATGCTTAAGTTGGCCAACCTAGGGATACAAACATCTAGAATATTTCAACTTTTATTCAGACGGTCTTGCACTGGGAAGGAGTTAATTCAGAAATTTGGGGTTCACCAAGTAGTCGACAATTGTTGTAGCTGCAACAATTTCTCAAAATTCCAAAAAAAATTTAGGACCCTCCTTTGCTTTGGATTAGTTGATTTTCTTCTTTTGTTTCTCTGAATGATTGAATTGATTTACCACTTGTTTTGATTCTCCCTCTGATGCTTGAAGAAATCTAAGGTTTGATCAGACTTTATTGCGGCCTTTGAATGCATTTACAGCCTGCTTGAATCGGAAGATTATTTGATCGATTCTCCCGCCGTTGTGGAAAAATATTAAGTCGTGACTTCGATTTCTTGTCCGATACATTGGTTTTAATCGGCTGATTTTGTGGTTTAAATCGGAAGGACTTGTCATTTCTTTCCCCACCGTTGTGGATAAACATTCGGTTTTTGACTTCGATTTTTTCTCCCATTTCGATTGATTTTAATCAGCTGCCTTTTGGTTTTGTGTCGGAGCTGTCATGACTTCTTCTTCCACCGTTGCGGATGGCAATCCTCTTTCTCTCCCGATTGAGTTTTTGGACCCCGTAAATCCGTTTGGTATCCGCCGTTGCGGCTGGGATTCTATTTTCGTTCCGATCCGGCGCATGGCTAGTTGTCACCCAGTTATCCCCACCATTGCGGCTGGTTCTATGGTTTGGTTTTCCGTCGTTGCAGACAGAAGTACCCTTTCGTCTTCCGACCCAAATGTCTCCGACGTCCGATCTTCTAACTTTTCCCGCCATGCATATCTCCGCGGCTGGATCTACGCTTTGGCTATCCGCCGTTGTGAAAGGATGATTGTTTTCAGCTTCCAATCCAAAATTGGTCTGCCATCCGATATGTATGACCCCGTGGAGAGCTTAGCATTTTGATCATCTACCGTTGCGGAAAGACTTGCACTTTCAACCTCCGATTAAAAAGCTTTCCGCCGTCCGATATTTTGCTCTCCCAGTGTGATTAACCATATATACGAGGTTGAGGGGTTATGTTTTTTATTGTTATTTCTTGACTGCCATGCTCTGTCGCTATCATGCTATCGAGTGCTTGAGCTCGTTTGGACCCTAGTGCTGGTACCCACGTCCAGGTGGCAACTATGGGAGCCCGACTGTCTTCATCCCGCCCTACACGCCGGTTATGTATCAGTAACAGGTAGGCTCAGTTTTCCTTTCCCTTTCCGTTGAATGTTTGGTGGTTATACTGTTCATGGTGGTTTGTTTTCCTAGCCATTTACTCAACCCTGTTTTCATGTGTATATAGTGGGGGATTTATAGCATAGCTGGTAGTGCGGACATTATTGCCACGGTTAGGTTATTTGTTGCAGTCGTTCTTCTGTTTTTACCCCGTGATTGCGTATATATATTGGGGAGTTTCTTGTGGTAATATTGTTCATGGTGGTGGGTGTTTATGACCTGTAGGGCATGTTATTTCATGGCCGTCCGTTCTGTAACCCTGCGCATAGAGAATGAGCGGGTTTGGCGCAGACGGTCGTTACGCTGTCTCCACCAAATCACCTTGCATAATGATGGTGGGTACGAGATAGGTTTGCCATGGCCTTCCTTGAGGGTTGGGATTTTTTCCCCGTTTGGTGATGCCCGTATCTTTAAGCCGCAGCCATTTTTCTTTCGAGGTCCCGTGCAACCAAATTCGTGCTCAGTTTCGAACCCAGGCCGGGCAAGAGGGTGTATCGCGACACATAATTCTTCACCATATTTTTGCACGGGGGTTTTTATTTGATCAAACATGCCATAGAAACTCTCATCCTCGAATAGCAAGCGTTTCGCCGCACTGTTCCGTGCGTAGTTTCCTTTAAACCCTAACCTGTGGAGGGGATGTTTCACGACGTTCAGTTTGTTAACCAAAAATCACCACGGCAGTGGTGTTGTTAAAAGCTTTGTTGAGGGATTGCGTAGTTTTCCCCTGTCTGTCCTGTGCAGTGATTTGATAATGGCACCCGCAGAGAGCAGAAGCTTTAGGCATGTTAATGTAGATGTTTTTCGCCTGATTTTTTTGGTAGAATTTGTAGTGGTAGCTTGCATAATTTTACTATATTTAACTTGTTTTCCATCATGCTAGATATAAACAAAGTCTCTGGACACTGCCCATTGGGTTTAATAATTTTGTTAGTCAGGACATTTTAGCCTATACATGCATATACTTGCTTCATTGATTGATTGCTCTCATGTTAAAACATAGAAGAAACCGCACACTGTACATTGATGTATACAGGTTTGCCACTCAGCCAAAATGTATTAATGTTACAATTGTATGGCAGGAAGAGCTCACCATGTCAAAGAGACAAAAGAAGAAGGCCCCTGTGGTCGAGGAAGAACCAGAAGTAGAAGTTGTAACTAAGACAGAATACATATACAAGGACATGAAGTGCATTTCTGGCGTTGAACCTGAATACCAGTGGGGGAAAATCTATAGACTGATCACCCAAAGAGTGGTTCCTAACATGGGCTTAGAGGAAGAGTCCATATATGCAAACATAGAAATATATTCACTGATGAATATCGCCACCAAACCTAAGTTATTCCCATGCGCTGAAGTAATCGGTTGGATTCTGCCCTGGGTAGATGTCACAACAATGATCCTGGAGGATGTTAACAAATAGGGCTATGTTGCATACAGCACCGGATATGTTGCCCTGGCCTACCACTTGCCAGAATCCCAAGTGTTCCTATCTGATGACTGGTTAAACAACATTAGAATGGACTTGGTAGAAACCATGAAAAGAATGATGTTGACTGGAATTTCAGGACCAGAGTAACAGGAGAATATGATACTGCAAGTTTAAGAGCTCCATACAGATTCATAGCCTTGATGCTCAACAGAATATTTGGAAGAGCTCATGGCCAATTTTTCAAACTAGAATGGATACCTATCATTTTTTATGTTGCAACCCAGGGGACAATTTTCAACTGGGCCAACCTTGTCTCAAACAGTCTCTCTGCTTGCTTGGCCTCAGCCTTGGGAGGAGAAGCCCAGAAAAGGTCTGAATTTTATATGAGTTCAATACTTATAGACTGTATATTATGCAACCAGCCTTTCTCTGGTCTCAGGTGCATCTGTGATAGGGAAAGAATTCCTGTCTATGCTGCTTACGAACCATTGTGGGCACATAAATATCATAGCCATTACAGGGAAATCTGTGAACACCTCCTTATGCCTCTATACGCACTCATTTTCTTGAAGGAGTGTGATTGCATGTTAGAAGGGGCGATGCAAGTGATTGAGGATTATGCAGACTACTATTTGACCGAAAATGGCATGTATTTCAGGATGTTTGGAGGTTCGAGAGCTCCTTCCCTGCTGCCCAAATACGCAACTGATTTCATTATCCACAAGGAGGCAGTCAAATAAGTGTTCCTGGATGGAATAGGTAGCTTCCTATTCAAACATAAGAAGACTAGTTATCCTCCCTTGCCCTTCAAACTAGGAAGTTACAGGTTCACTAGGGTGAAACAAGCTGATGAATTCGTAGAAGAGCTGCAGAGGTTCCACTTTGGCGAGATGCCCTACCACAGAAATGACACCCAAGGTAAAGTGGCGAAGCATTGTAAAGAAAACAAGGTGCATTTTGAGTATACCCACCATTTTGATAGGGAAAAGTCTGTCTTCCAAAATGCCCTGAACATGACAGCACTGAAGAGAAGAAAACAATAGGCTGAAGCGGAAGTATGAAGACATGCAGAGGGATATAAAGGCTTCTAAGGCTGAATTGCAGGCCCTCCAAGTAGGAAGACATGTCAGAGAAACAACACAAGAATCCCTGGAGAAAATATAGAAAGAATATCAAGAGCTAAAGATAGAAAAAGAACGGCTGCAAGAGAAGGTGGAAGAGCTAGAAGAGTAGCAAAAGATCATCCTACAGGCTAGTGAGCTGCACTCCCAAGAGCATAGAGAGAAACATCAAGAGCAGATTTCTTCTCTAACCACTGCTCTGGAGGAAGCAAGAGAACAGCAGGTTAACCTTTAGCCATTCAAAGAGCATGTCTTGGCCCAAAAAGACAAGATGCTGCAGCTACAGACGGCTGTTGAAGAGGAGAGATATAGAGTGCTGCAGATTGACGACCGATTGGAAGAAATCTTGGAAACTGCATCTTAATTTGTGGACAGATCTCAAGACATCCTCGAGGTCCTGACTGGAAGACTGGTGAGGTTGGAAAGCAATGAAGAAACTCTAGCCAAGCTGCCATCAAAAGATAAAAAAGCCCTCAAGCGGGATTACGACTTAATAGAATTTGCTATTAACACCGCAGAGGATTTCAAGAAAGCAGTCAAGAAGACAAAGGGAGCCTACGCAGAATTTTTCAGGAGAGTCCTCATTACATACAACTGGTGCCAGGTAGAAGCCAAGCAGAGGCTGGATGATTTCCCAAACCACAATTCATTTGTGGAGATATTGTAGAAAAGACACCAGGATGAAGAAGCAATAATGCAACACATTAAGGCCATTGATGACCAGATTCTGAGAAGCGAAGTAGGCCATTCAGCAGTTAGTGTGCAGCTTTTGGAAGACCAGCTTTGGTTAAGCACAGCTAGAGTGGAGGCTATAAAGAACCAGGCCAAAAAATTTGAAATCAACATTCAGTTTTTGGAACCCTGCGCATTTGAGGACATTGCTTCTGATGCTGCGTCATGGAAGAAGTTTCTAGATGCCCAAGTTGGACCCGCCTCATGAAGGATCGGTCATTATTGTAATTTGTAATTATTTTTGTAAAACATTTAAGAAAAGTATAATGTTGGGAAACGAGGGATTGGGAAGCCCAAAGGTCACTTTGGGCAGCCCAACAGTTCGACCCTTTTGTATAAATGTAAAATACTTAGAGGGAAAAAGGGCTTTTTCCTAGTTAGACTAAAAAGCGATATTGTAAGAAGAACTATTTCTCTTTGCAATAAAGAAATATGGTTTGCCTGTTAGAGAAAGATGGGTGGAATGTCCAAATGTTATGTTGTGGATGGCTAAAAGATGAACTATTTTGTTTTCCAGCTTTGTGTCCATTAACCGTGAGATCGTTCTAACTCTTTGAACCTATGTTCTTGTTTAAATGATTTCTGGTTTGTTTTGTGGAATGACCACCATGAGTAATGTATGCGGTTCATAAAACAATTCGCTAACTGGTTGTTGGAATATCTTTAATCGTTCATGCATTGTGGAAAGAAATATCAGCTAACTGTAGTTTCTCTTTATATTGCATGTACAATACACATTACTCACAAATAATTTACAATATGGCTCCCCGGGGATAGGTAGGTAGATAGATAGTTAGTTCATTTCATTGTTGCATATGTGATACAGATGCTTGCGAGCCTTAAGACGAGAGGTAAAAACCTGTGCATCACATTTTGACTGATCCCTGCATCCTCATCACCTTGCATAGTTAATTAGGCATATGCATCTCATACATTAAGTCAAAATACAAAAACTCAGTGGACCAAGCCGTAACCGATAAAACCTTTTGTTTCTGTTACTTGACCTACAATAGTTGGACCACAAACCGGATGGATTCCCTATACCAAACAGTCAACGGGCTAGTTGGGAACGTTGGCTGGGGAGAATCCCTATCTGTTGTTTCCTGCAAATTTCCAGGCCTCAACACAACCAAAGCTTGGTCTTTGGAAGGTTTGATGGTTCCCATCATCACCAACTTATCTTCTTCTTATGTGAGGGATTCCATGAACTATGCAAGCTTAGGCATCTTCCAAGCTCGATCTATCAACTTGGTGGCATGGAAGGTCGAAAAAAACACTAAATAGTCAGGGCCAAGCTTCGAGAGTATGGCCAAAACTAGTTTCTCCTCCTTCTTTTCAATCCCACACTATTTTAGCTGCAAAACAAGGGATTTAAACTTGGAAAAATAGAGTTGCAAGGATTCAAAGCTACTGGGACTCAAGGAGATCAAATCATTCTCAATTTGATGTCCTCTCATCTAATATGTCTTACCAAAAATCTCTACAAGCTTCTCCCACACTTCATTAGGTGATGTCAATCCATCAAGATGGAAGAGGAGGTCTCTTGAAATGCTTAGACACAAAAGACCATAGGCCTCATCCCTCCTATTGTGCCATTTTATTTTCTCTGCAGCTGCATTGGGATCTACCTCAGTTTCCATAGTAACCCTATAGATACCTTTCATTCTCAACAATATATCCATGTCATCTTTCCATTCAATGAAATTAAATGGAATCAAGATGATCTTCTGATATTGGTCCATAGCTCAGAAACTATGCCCTTCAGTCAGCATAATATGCTCCCAGTCAAGATGTCGAACCTACAATAGCAATATGGAAGGAGAGAAATCGATCTATAAAGGCTCTGATACCATGTGGAAATTGAACCTAAGTGATAGAACAATTACACTCACAAAATTGCTAATCAAACATGCAAAATTAACATCAAAGGAGACTGAAATTGGAGCATAACACTAATCTATATTGAATAAGTGTACAATAGCCAACCTTGTGAAGTAATAGGCTACTGCAATATATTATTACATGAGAGATTGGAATTCCTAAGGATTCCATTCGAAATAGTCAAAAAGTAGGCTTACTAACTCTAGCCAAATCCCACATATGTGCATAAAGCAGTTTCCAAATCCACTAGGATGCTCACGAATTGGAAAAGTAAATTAGGAAAGATAATAAGGGATGGAAATACAACTCATGCATCATTTTATTAGGAGAAAAGGATGTAGGATGATGTGGGAAAGAAACAAGTCAACTACACCTAGTCTAGCTTTCCCTTTTGCCTTAATTCTCAATAAAACAGGCAGCTTTACAGAAAAAGAAGATATGTGCTTTGGAGGATCTGGAATAAAGTAGACATGCTGAATATGGTTTCCATGAGGTTTCCCAAGTGCTCCATGACTCAGTTTTAACAAGTGTTGACTTCAATGACATGTAGAAGGCAACTAGCATAGAGTGGAATCTAGGAGACTAGGTAATAAGACAAAAATGATTTAATTAATGTCTAAGGTAGGTAACTATGGGTTGATTATTCTAACAGGAGGTACATGGATATTAATTCAACGTAGAATAAGGAGCCATGATGGAGGATGAGATGTGGAAAATATTCCTGATCGCTATATGCTGAAGTATGAAACATTCTCTAAATTATATTATGACAACTGAGGGGTTGAGAAGGATTAAGATGATGATGAATAGAAGAAAAAAGGAATAAGTGGTGGGGTGGAGTTACCTCTTTCTAGTATATAGAAATATCACAACAATACGAGGCATTTTCACCTAAATAAACCACAACACATACTCCAACAAAAACCCCAACATATAAAAAGATCATGCCCATCTTGTACTACATTGGATTCAAGGGAACATGAGAATTGGCAAAACATAATAATGGTATTAAAAATCCCATTACTATGGAAAAAACACCCAAAGGTTTGGGAGTGGAATCTAACAATACTTTACCTTACACTAAGAAAGGGGATATGTTCTCTACTTTTATCTAACTAGTTGAGATAGAATTACAAAATATGAGAATATTATGGAGGTCTTGGGCTGAACCAAAATGGATCAATTTGTAAATTTTCATCTATTTTGATGATTTTTGGGTTGAAATCATCAATCAGCCAAGAAATCCAATGGAACTATGTAAATTTATAAAAAAAATATCCCGTTATATCCCTAACAAGAAATTGGGAAGCTTGGAGAATGTTTGAGGCTCAAAGGTGAAGGTAGAACCATTAATATAGATAACTCATGCAGCAACCAACCAAAGGTTTGACTCTTTCTTCCTACGTTGAAGAGAACTGGAATGGAAGAATATCCTTGAAGAACAATGGAGTAGAAAAACAAAATATCTTCCTTGTGTTATGTTATGTAAGGTAGTGTAAGAGAGTGCCATGGTTGTTTAACAATTGGATGAGAGTTGATCATGCTTTGTGGTGAGAAGATTGGATAAGAATGAGAACAATAGGTTTTCCTAAGAGAATTGAGTCCCATAAAATATTCTTTATCCTTTGTAGTATCATGCTCTAGATTAGGGGGTGGAAGCAATCACTGATTCCTAAAGTTGGTGGTAAATCGCTCCTCGGTAATGAGTTTGGTGTACATGGATTTAATTATAGACAAATATTCATAATTATCTCTTGGAGAATGTTTTTTATTTTGTTAATTCCTTTAATTAAATGGGTAATGAACTCACTCAAAATATACAATATTATCACTTTCTCTAATTCATACTTGAAAACTAGCTATGTATTATAATGTTGTTACAGGTCAAATTTGGCCTCATAGATGTTTGCTGAAGCAAAGCAATCTATTTGGCAGTTCCCAATGGCCAAGGGAGGCATTTAGGGATGATACACTGATTTAATTTTGATTTTGAAGATTAAATATTTCCTTGAGAAGTCTAATCAATCTTCCTTATGTCTCATTTTTTATACATAAGCCAAGTTCAATATAAAACTTACGATAGCATTCCCTTGGCTCCAATCAATGTTAGAAAGAAAAGGAATTTTTCATCTGTATTCTTATACAATTTTTGGATAATTACTTGGAGCCATTTCAGGATTTTTAAGCAGATATGGAAGAGGATCTACATAGACAGAATACAAAAATATGCTTACAAGAACTGATAGTCATACAACAGCAGCAAAAATAATATGGAGCATGATTACTAATAAGTGTTGATGTAATTGTAACTTCAGAATGTATTCACTTGTATTTCTTATGTATTGTAACACGATGTTTATTCCGGGATATATTTGTAATGTAGTTGAGTCATGTCATGCCTCGATGTTCCTATCGGGAAGTTTCTATAATGTAAACAAGTCATGTCAAGTCAAGGTGGTTAACTCTCCTATTGTCTAAGGGTTAAATTCCCCACAGTTCCAGGGTACTAGGTTTATTAGACTCACCTAGTACAGTCAGCCCTAGTTGGGTTTAGTCAAGTCAGGAATTAGTATAAATAGAGAGCTAGCCTCTCTATTTATAACACACTCACTCACACATAGTTGTAGTGCATAGCTGAGGAAGAGAAAGACACTGGGGCAAGGAAGAAAGAGGTTACCACTGTTGGGAGATCATCTTACTAATTTTGGGTTTCACTTGGGTGTTGATTTTATCTCTAAGGAAGTTGCAGTGTTTTCTCCATTTATGGTTTCCCCGAGGAAAAACATTGTGTTCATTTTCTCTTGTGTTTGATTGTTGTGCTTATTGTTCTCTCAGTTAAAGATCCTAATGATATTCTAGCTTAATGTTTAAAATCTAACATGGTATTAGAGTTAACGTGAGAAGAAGACACTATGCAGCTGTAGGAACTAGGGATTCCTATTTTGTTGATTTGTCTCCATAGATTTTCAGCAAAAGTAGGGTGGAATAACTCTCCTCCATAGGGCGCATCTTTCTGTCGAAGCAGAATCCAATTCTGAGGTTTTTCAGTTTTGGACCCGACACTATTCCCGGAAATTAGGGCTTTTCACATAAGTGGAATTTTTTAGTGAGCCAAGGCCTGGATTGATCTCCTCCCCAAAATCAAAGTTAGGGATCAAATTCAAAGAATTTGGCTGGATAGAACTCTAGAAAAGCAAAACCCTAATCTCCTCGTGAACCAGCACTGCAGGATTTCAGCTCCAAATCCAGATCCAACATCTTGACTTGGTAAGATCTAAATCTTTTGTATTTCCATTTGAGGTTCTCAGCTAAGATGTCTCATCATACCAAGCTTGATGAAAATATTGAGGGAGCTAATAATTTTCAAGCCTGGAAGTATAGGATCTCCCTGGTCTTGGAAGAAAATGAGTTGGACTCCTCCATCCATGAGGAGGTTCCAGTTCCGGAGGGAGATGAGGCTAAGGCCTTACATAAGAAGAAGTTGGTTATGGTAAAGAGGATCATTGCTGATTCAATCAAGGATCACCTCATTCCATAGGTGTCCTCCCTCAAGACACCTAAATCCATTTTGATGCCCTAACCAAACTGTTTGAAGGGAAGAACATCATTTGGAAGTTGACTCTAAGGAAACAGTTGAAGAATGTAAAGATACAGAATGAGGAGACCATCAAGTCATACTTCACAAGGGTCTCCCAGATCAAAGAGCAGCTGGAAGCAATAGATGAAGAAGTGGAGAATACAGAAATTTTGATGACAACATTGAATGGCCTCCCTAGGTCATGGGATTCTTTCATCCAAGGAATCTGTGCTAGAAAGAAGTTGGTCAAGTTCAGTAGACTGTGGGAAGAATGTTCTCAAGAAGAAGATTGGATAGCAACTCGAGAACAAAAGATGGGAAGTGAAGATCAAGTTCTCACAATACACTCCAAGAAAGGAAGAAGGGAAAATCATCATCACCAAGGTAAGCATTCTCATCAGAAACATAACATTGCAAGAAGGGATTCATCCAAACTCAGATGTTATACATGCAATGAAATAGGACACTTTGATAGAAATTGTCCCATGAATAAGAATGGATCGAAGAAGAAGAATAACTCCAAAAGAAGACATCATGCTCACACTGTTGAGGATGATGATCCTCCCAGGAAGAAAGTAAAACAAGAAATTGAAGACTCTTCAAGTGAAGATGAATATGTTCTGGTCTCCGCTCTCACAGGAACTGTCACTCATGGAAGCAAAGATTGTCTTATTGACAGTGGGGCTTCCAAGCACATGACAGGTTTCAAGGAATAATTTGAGAAACTATCTGAACATAATTCACCCCATAAGGTGAAGCTTGGGGATGACTACCAATATCCCATAAAAGGTAGTGGTGAATCCTCCGACAAGCTAGACTCCGGAAAGTCTATGAAAATGAAGGATGTCTTGTTTGTACCAGGGCTAAAGAAGAATCTTCTATCCATATCAGCATTGGATGCAAAAAGGCATGAGGGTTGCATTTGTAGATGGCCAAGTCCTCATGTGGTCAAGAGGAAAGACTATTGATGATGCAATAGTGATTAGAGAACAAGAAGGAGGTTTATACAAACTGAAGGGCCATCCAAAACAAGCTATGGTCCATGACATGGTAGATCCAAATGAACTTTGACATAGAAGGCTTGGACATGTATGTTACAAAGAACTACCACTTCCAATCAAAGTTGTTGAAGGTCTTCCAGAAATCCAAGCAAAACATGAAGGGGTCTACAAGTGATGTGCAAAAGGAAAGAATACAAAGAAGACATTTCCAGGTAGCGAGAGCAAGGAAAAAGGAATCTTTTAAATCATCCACTCTGATGTATGTGGACCAATGTATACTATGTTTCTTTCATTGATGACTTTTCTAGGAAGACATGGATTTACTTCATGAAGAACAACAACGAAGTTTTCAGCAAGTTCAAGGAATTCAAAGCCTTGATCGAGAACCACACAGAAAAGAATATCAAGACCTTTTGATGAGATAATGGAAGATAATTCACATCAAATGAATTCAAAGGCTTATGCAAGGAATCAGGGAATAAGAGGGAGTTGTCCACTCCTTATAATCCACAACAGAATGGGGTTGCAGAAAGGAAGAATAGAACTATCATGGAAACTGAAAGAGAAAAGCTTCATGATCAAGATCTTCCTATGCATCTATGGGTAGAAGCTACTAGAACATCAGTGTATGTATAGAACCATACTCCACACAAAGTACTCGAGAACAAGACTCCTGAAGAAGTCTTCTCTGGCAAGAAACCAGAAGTTTTCTAGCGTACATACACATTCCAAAAGAGAAGAGAACAAAACTAGATCATTCAGGAAAGAAGGGTATATTTTTGGGATACTCTGAAAGCTTGAAGGCTTACAGAATATACTTTCTAGGATAAAAGAAGATTGGCATCAGTAGGAATGTAACATTTGATGAAGATACAGCTTACAACAAATCCAAAAAGAGACCTGCTAAAGATACTGAAGAAGCAGAAGCACCCAGAATTCATGATACAACCATGAACGAAGAAATTCAAGAAGAAGATCAAGAATCTGAAGAACCACAAAGACTTGTAGATCCACCTCAAGAGAAAAATCCTCACAAGAGGAAACCTTCTTAGGTATAATAAATTGTCTAAGGTGCGGAAAGATATGGGGCTCCAGAAGAGAATCACAGAGAAAGAAAGAAAACCAGATCTTGGTCTGGATATGTAGCCTTACTATGTGACTTTATCATTGAAGAACCTTCCAGTTATGAAGAAGTGATAGAATGAAAATAATGGAAGGATGCTATGATCAAAGAGTATCAATCGATCATGAAGAATGATGTTTTGGATGTTGTCCCTGTTGATGTATTTGTAACTTCGGAATGTATTCATCTATGTATCTTATGTATTGTAACCCGATGTTTATTCCAGGATGTATCTATAATGTACTTGAGTCATGTTGTGATGCCCCGATGTTCCGATTGGGAGGATCAATAATGTAAACAAGTTGTGTCAAGTCATTGTGGGTAACCCTCTAATTGTCTAAGGGTTAAATTCCCCACAGTTCTGAGGTACTAGGGTTATTAGACTCTCCTATTAGAGGTCAGCCTTGGTAGGGTTTTAGTCATGTCAGGATTAGTATAAATAGAGAGCTAGACTCTCTATTTAACACACAACTCATACACACTCAAGTGTAGTGCATAGTTGAGGAAGGAGAAGACACTGGGGCTAGACAAGAAGAAGGTTACTACTGTCAGGAAATCACTTACTGTTTTGGGATTTTACTTTTTTAGTGTTGATTCTATCTCTGAGGAAGTTGCGGGGTTTTCTCCATTTATGGTTTCCCTAAGGAAAAACATTGTGTTCATTGTCTCTTGTGTTTGATTACTGTACTTTCTATTCTCTTAGTTAAAGATCCTAAATAATGCTAGCTTAATGTTGAAAAACTAACATGGTATTAGAGCTAACCTGAGAAGAAGACACTGTGTAGCTATGGGAACTAGGGCTTCCTAGTTTGTGGATCTTCCTCCATAAATTTTCAGCAAAAGTAAGGTGGAATAACTCTCCTCCTTAGGGTGCATCATTCTATCGAAGCAGAATCCAATTTTGAGGTTTTTCAGTTTTGGACCTGACACTACTATCGGAAATTAGGGATTTTCACAGAAGAGGAATTTTTTAGTGAGCCTGGGCCTGGATTGATATCCTCCCCAAAATTGAAGTTAGGGATAAATTTCAAGGCATTTGGGTGGATAGATCTCTAGAAAAGCAAAACCCTAATTTGCTCCTGATCCAGTACTGTGGTATTTCAGCTTCAAATCCAAATATGACATCTTAACCTGGTAAGATCTAAATCTCTTGTGTTTCCATTTGAGGTTCTCAGTTTAAGATGTCTCATCATACCAAGCTTGATGAAAATCTTGAGGGAGCTGATAACTTCCGATCCTGGAAGTATAGGATCTCCCTGGTCCTGGAAGAAAATGAGTTGGACTCCTACATCCATGAGGAGCTTCCAGTTCCAGAGGGAGATGAGGAAAAGACCTTACAAAAGAAGAAGATGGTTATGGAAAAGAGGATCATTACTGATTCTATCAAGGATCACCTTAACCCATAGGTGTCCTCTCTCAAGACACCTAAAGCTATGTTTGATCCCCTAACCAAATTGTTTGAAGGGAAGAACATAAAACGAAAGATGACTCTAAGTAATCTACTGAAGAATGTGAAGATTCAGAATGCAGAGACCATCCAGTATTACTTCACAAGGGTTTCTTAGATAAAGGAACAATTATAAGCTATAGATGAAGAAGTGGAGAATGCAGAGATTGTGATGACAACTCTGAATGGCCTTCCTAGGTCATGGGATTCATTCATTCAAGGAATATTTGCTAGAAAGAAGTTAGTCAAATTCAGCAGATTATGGGAAGAATGTTCTCAAGAAGAATCATGGGTAGTAGCTCGAGAATAGAAGATGGGAAGTGAAGATCAATCTCTCATAGTTCACTCCAAGAAAGGCAGAAGAAGAGCTCATCACCCCAAAGGTAAGAATCCTCATCTTAGAGATAATAGTAGAAAGGACCTATCTAGATTAAGATGTTATACATGTGATGAAATAGGACACTTTACAAAAGGTTGTCCTAAGAACAAGGTCCACTCTCATAATAAGAAGGGGAACAAAAGAAGACATCATGCTCATGCTGCAGAGGATGATGAACCATCCAAGAAAAGAACCAGATATGAAAGTGAAGATTCTTCAAGCGAGGATGAATATGTTTTGATCTCTACTCTCACAGGTAACATTACTCATGGAAGTGATGATTGGCTTATAGACAGTGGGGGTTCCAAACATATGACTGGATTCAAGGAATCCTTTGCGAGACTGTCAGAACATGAATCACCTCACAAGGTGAAGCTAGGAGATGACTACCAATATCCAATAAAAGGTAGTGGGTAATTTTCCTATAAACTAGACTCTGGAAAGTCTCTAACAATGAAGGAAGTATTGTTTATGCCAGGACTCAAGAAGAAGATCCTCTCCATATCTGCACTAGATGCAAAAGGAATGAGGGTTGCATTCATAGATGGTCAAGTCATCATGTGGCCAAGAGGAAAGACTATCGATGATGTGGTGGTGATTGGAGAACAAGAAGGAGGATTGTACAAATTAAAGGGCCATCCAGAACAAGCAATGGTCCATGACACAGTAGAGCCAAGTGAAATTTGGCATAGAATTCTTGCACATGTGCATTACAGTGCATTGCCAATTACAAGCAAAGTTGTTTAAGGTCTTTCATAATTTCAAGCAAAACATGATGGGGTCTGCAAAGGATGTGTGAAAGGAAAGAATACAAACAATACATTTCCTAGCAGCAAAAGCAAAGCCAAAGGAATCCTATAAATCATCCAGCCCAATGTATGCAGTCCTATGTCGTCAAACTCACTAAGCGGGTATGCATATTATGTTTCTTTTATTGATTATTTTTCTAGGAAGATATGGGTTTACTTTATGAAGAACAAAGATGAAGTATTCAACAAATTCAAGGAATTCAAAGCGTTGATCATGAAGCACACTGAAAAGAAGATCAAGACTGTTCAATCAAGCAATGGCGGAGAATTCACTTTGAATGAATTGAAATAGCTATGCAAAGAATCAGGGATTAAGAGGGAGTTGTCCACTCCTTATAATCAACAATAGAATGGGATTGTGAAACAAAAGAACATAACTATGATGGAAGCAGCAAGAGCTATGCTTCATCATCAATATCTTCCTATGCATCTTTGGGCTGAAGTTGCTAAAACAACAATCTACGTATAAAACCTTACTCCGCATAGAGTACTCGAAAACAAGACTCCCGAAGAAGTCTTCTCCAGCAAGGAACCAAAAGTTAGCCATCTCAGAATATTCAACTGTCCAGTGTACATACACAATCCAAAAGAGAAGAGAAAAAAATGAGATCCTTCAGGAAAGAAGGGTATATTTGTGGAATACTCTGAAAGCTCGAAGGCTTACAAAATATATTTCCCATGATACAAGAAGATTGACATCAGCAGGGATGTGACATTTGATGAAGACACAGCTTACAACAAATCCAGAAAGAGACTTGCTGAATAACCTGAAGAAGCAGAAGCACCCAAAATTCATGATACAACCAGGAATGAAGAAACTCAAGAAGAAGATCGAGATTTCGAAGAACCACAAATACGTGTAGATCCACCTCTGGAGAAGAATCCTCATAAGAAGAAACCTGCTTGGGTATGAGAACTTATCCAAGGTGCAGAGAGATATGGGGCTCTAGAAGAGAATCACAAATAAAGAAAGATGACCAGATCTTACTCCACATATGTAGCTTTACTATGTGATTTCATTGATAAAGAACCTTCTAGTTATGAAGAAGTGGCAGAATGGAAAGAATGGAATGATGATATGATCGAAGAATATCAATCGATCATAAAGAATGATGTTTGGGATGTTGTTCCAAGACCAGAAGGAAAGTTAGTTGTAACTTCCAAATGGATCTACAAGATCAAACATGCTACAAACGGTAGCATCGAAAAATATAAGGCAAGATTTGTGGCTTGGGGTTTCTCTTAGATGGAAGGAATAGATTATGAAGAAACCTTTGCTCCTGTAGCCAGATACACCTCCATTAGATTGGTACTTTCTCTGGCTGCAATGATGAAATGGAAAATACACCAGATGGATGTCAGGACTGCTTTCTTGAACGATGTAGTGGAAGATGAAGTTTATGTAGAGTAGCCACTCGGTTTTGAGACTCATGACAGGGAGTCTCATGTGCGCATATTGAAGGAAGCCCTGTACGGTTTGAAACAAGCACCCAAGACCTGGTACGATAGAATTGACAGCTTTCTATCTAGTTTGGCCCTTACCAAGAGTAAAGCAAATTCCAACCTTTACTACAAGGTTGAAGATGGCAACCCAATTATGCTTCTACTATATGTAGATGATCTATTTGTGACAAGTACAGATGGGATGATTGCTGATACAAAGAGAAAGCTTGCTACTGAGCTCAAAATGAAGGACTTGGGGATGATGCATTGCTTTCTAGGTATGGAGGTGTGGAAAAGTATAGATGGACTCTTCCTTGGACAAGGGAAGTATGCAGTAGAGATCCTAAAAAGGTTTGGGATGATGGACTGCAAGGCTATGGCCACACCTATGGCATCAAACCTGAAGCTATTGAATGATGCTTCATCAGAGTCAGTTGATGCTACGATGTATTGTCAGATGATTGGGTCCTTGATGTACCTGATGAACATGAGACCAGACATTTTCTTTGCTATGAACACCTTGAGCCAGTTCCTGATAGATCTGAGACATGTTCACTTGATTGCTACAAATCATACTCTAAGGTACCTGAACGATATAGTTGATTATGGTCTCAAGTATGATGCGAATCAAAAGATTAACCTGGAGGTTTATGTTGATTGTGATTGGACAGGTAGTGCCATCGATAGGACAAGCACTTCAGGGTGTTGTTTCAGTATGGGATCAGGTGTGATCTCTTGATTTAGCAGGAAGCAATCCTATGTGGCACTGAGTACAACTGAAGCAGAGTATGTCACAGCTTGTTTAGCTAGTTGTGAGGTAGTATGGCTGAGGAAGCTACTGTTTGATTTATTTGATCTCTAATTGGATGCTACTTGTATACATTGTGACAACCAGAGTTGCATGAAGTTGTCAAAGAATCCATTGTTGCATGACAAGTCAAAGCATATCGAGATCAAGTACCACTATATCAGGGATATTGTGCAGAGGGGAGCAATGAAGCTCCAGTATGTTGCGATAGAGGAACATATAGATGATGTATTGACAAAGCCATTGGCTAGGCTAAAGTTTGAGTACTTTAGGGAGAAGCTTAGTGTTCTCCAGATCAAGGTTTCCTCCAAGGGAAAGTGATGAGACCCATAGCCATTCTGACATGGTGAGAGGATTGGTTCCTTCCATGGTCAGATGTAAGGGCTGATCCATTCTATCATGGTGAGAGGATTGGTTCCTTCCATGTCAGATATGAGTGCTGTCCATTCTATCGAGCAGGATAGATGTAAGGGAAACTGCCATTCTGGGAATGGAGGTACCTGGTCAGTTACCAGGAAAACTTAGTCTAGGACTGAGAAGCCATTCTGATGTGATAGAGGGATGTGTTCCCACTTGATCAAATGTAAGGACTGAACCATTTTGTCATGGCTAAAGGATTAGGTTCCTTCCATGTCAGATGTGAGTGTTGGCCATTCCGACGAGCAGGTCGGATGTAAGGGCAACTTCCATTCTCTAGGAGAATGGAGGCACTTGGTCAGTTACCAGGTAGCTCAAGCAAGGACTGGGGGCCATTCTGATGTGATTGTGGGATTGGTTCCTCCAAGATTGGATATGAGCGCAAGCCCTTCCATCATTGTGTGTAGGATGTGTTCCATCCTGGATGGATGTAAGTGCAAAGCCCTTTCATCATTATGCCAGGATGTGGTTTCGGCATGGATGGATATATGGAAATATTCCATCATTGTGGTAGGATGTGGTTCAATTCTGGATGAATGTAAGTGCAAAGATATTCCATCATTATGTGCAGGATGTGTTCCAGCCTGGATGGAAGTGTGGAAATCTTCCATCATTGTGTGCAGGATGTGTTCCAACCTGGATGGAAGTGTGGAAATCTTCCATCACTGTGTGTAGGATGTGTTCTAGCCTAGATGGAAGTACAGAAATATTCCATCATTATGTGTAGGATGTGTTTCATCTTGGATGGAAGTACGTAACTCTTCCATCATTGTGTGTAGGATGTGTTCTAGCCTGGATGGATATGAGTGTTGTGCCTTTCTGACAAGTAGGTCAGATATAAGTGCTGAAGAATACCTACATGGAGGCTAGGCCTACAACCATCATGAAAAAGGGATGGCTCTGTAGAACTTCCTATGACAAGAAGAATCATGAGATAGCACCCGTGATGATCTAGATTGAGTGATGATCTAGATACAGTGATGATTCCTAGTGATGATCCAGATCAAATGATGATATAGATCCAGTGATGATGATCCAGTAGTGATGATCCAGATCTAGTGATGATGTCCAGCGATGATCCAGATCAAGTGATGATACAAATCCAGTGATGATGTCTAGTGATGATCTAGATCGAGTGATGATTCAGATCCAGCGATGATGTCTAGTGATGATCCAGATACAGTGATGATGTCCAGTGATGATCTAGATCGAGTGATGATTCAGATTTAAATATGAAGATGACTTAAAGATGAATATGACTTGAAGACTAAGAAGACTTGACGATGCAGATGACGAGATGATCCAGTTGATACAGAGAAGAAGACCAGTGCTGAAAATTGTGTCGAAAGAATACCTTCCTAGTTAAGAGAGAGTGTTGATGTATTTGTAACTTCGGAATGTTTTCATCTATGTATCTTATGTATTGTAACTCGATGTTTATTCCAGGATGTATCTATAATGTAATTGAGTCATGTTTTCATGCCACGATGTTCCGATTGGTAGGATCAATAATGTAAACAAGTCATGTCAAGTCATTGTGGGTAACCCTCTTATTGTCTAAGGGTTAAAGTCCCCGCAATTCAGGGGCACTAGGGTTATTAGACTCTGCTAGTAGAGGTTGGCCCTAGTAGGGTTTTAGTCCTGTCGAGATTAGTATAAATAGAGAGTTGGACTCTCTATTTAACACACAACTCATACACACTCAAGTGTAGCACATAGTTGAGGAAGGAGAAGACACTAGGGATAGACAAGAAGAAGGTTACTGATGTCGGGAGATCACTTACTGTTTTGGGATTTTATTGTTTTGGTGTTGATTCTATCTATGAGGAAGTTGCGGGGTTTTCTCCATTTATGGTTTCCCCAAGGAAAAACATTGTGTTCATTGTCTCTTGTGTTTGTTTACTGTGCTTGTTATTCTGTCACTTAAAGATCCTAAATAATGCTAGCTTAATGTTGAAAAACTAACAATCTCAAGACCAGAAGGGAAGTCGGTTGTAACTTCCAAATGGATCTATAAGATCAAGCATGCTGCAGATGGTAGCATAGAGAAATATAAGGCAATATTTGTGGCTCATGGCTTCTCACAGAAGGAAGGAATAGATTATGAAGAAACCTTTGCACCTGTAGCCAGATACACTTCCATCAAATCAGTACTTGCTTTGACTGTAGTAATGAAATGGAAGATACACCGAATGGATGTCAAGACTGCTTTCTTGAATTATGTAGTGGAGGAGGAAATGTATGTAGAACAGACACTCAATTTTGAGACACATGATAGGGAGTCTCATGTGTGTAGATTGAAGAAAGCCCTGTACGATTTGAAATAGGCACCCAGGACATGGTACAACAGAATTGACAGCTTTCTATCTAGTCTGGGATTTACCAAGAGTAAAGCAGATTCCAACCTTTACTACAAGGTTGAAGATGGAAACCTAGTGATGCTCCTACTGTATTTAGATGATCTGTTTATAACAGGTATGGATGGGTTGATTGCTAATACGAAGAGAAAGCTTGCTGCCAAGTTCAAAATGAAGGACTTGGGAATGATGCATTATTTTCTAGGTATGGAGGTGTGGCAGAATGCAGATGGAATATTCCTCGGACAAGGGAAGTATACAATAGAGATCTTGAAGAGGTTTGGGATGATGGACTGCAAGGCTTTGACCACACCTATGGCATCGAACCTGAAGCTATTGAGTGATGCTTCATTAGAGATGGTTGATGCTACAATGTATCATCAGATGCTTGGTTCCTTGACGTACCTAGCGAACATAAGACCAGACATTTGCTTTGCTGTGAACACCTTGAGCTAGTTCTTGACAGATGTGAGACATGTTCACTTGATTGCTGCAAAGCATATTTCGAGGTACCTAAGGGGTACAATTGATTATGGGCTCAAGTACGAGGTGAATCAAAAGATTAACCTGGAGGGTTATGTTAATTCAGATTGGGTAGGCAGTGCCATCAATAGGAAGAGCACTTCAGGTTGTTGCTTCAGTATGGGATCAGGCGTGATCTCTTGGTTTAGCAGGAAGAAATCCTATGTGGCACTTGGTACAACTGAAGCAGAGTATGTGGCAGCTTCTTCAGCTAGTTGTGAGACAGTATGGCTACAAAAGCTACTGTCTAATTTATTTGATCTCCAGATGGATGCTACTTTTATCATTGTGACAACCAGAGTTGCATGATTTTGTCAAAGAATCCAGTGTTCCATGACAAGTCAAAGCATATTGAGATCACGTATCACTATATCAGGGATATGGTGTAGAGGGGAGGAGTGAATCTCCAGTATGTTGTGACGGAGTAACAGGTAGCTGATGTGTTGACAAATCCATTGGCTAGGGTGAAGTTCGAGTACTTGAAGGAGAATCTTTGTGTTCTCCAGATCGAGGTTTCCTCCAAGGGAAAATGATGAGACCCATAACCATTTTGACATGGTGAGAGGATTGGTTCCTTCCATGATCATATGTAAGGGCTGAGCCATTCTATCATGGTGAGAGGATTGGTTCCTTCTATGTCAGATGTGAGTGCTAAGCCATTATGATGTGACTATAGGATTGGTTCCTACATGATCATAAGTAAGCGTTGAATTCCATTCTGGGAATGGAGGTGACTGGTCAGTTACCAGGTAGCTCAGTCTGGGACTGGGGACCATTCTGATAGGACTGTAGGATTGGTTCCTACATGATCATATGTGAGTGCATGCCCTTTTGACATTGGTTGTCAGATGTAAGTGTAGATCCCTTTCGGCATGAAGGATTGGTTCCTTGCATGGTTGAATATAAGTGCTGATCCTTTCTGACATTGGTTGTCAGATGTAAGTGTATATCCTTTTGGCATGAAGGATTGGTTCCTTACATGGCCAATTTTAAGTGCTGGGCCTTTCCGATCATTGGTTGATGGATGTGAGTGCTGGGCCTTTCTGACAGGGTTGTGGGAGGTGTTCCCACACAGTCAGATGTGAGTTTTGGGCACTACCTTTTTTATATGATTATAGGATTGGTTCCTACATGATCAGATATAAGTGCTGGGTAGGCCATTCTGACTTAGGGTCAGATATAAGTGCTGGAAAAGACCTGCAGGGAGGGTAGGCCTACAACCTACATGAAAAAGGGCTGGATATGTAGAACTTGCTGTGACAAGAAGAATCATGAGATAGCACCTGTGAAGATTCATTGTGGATGATCTAGAAGAGATGATCCAGATCGAGGGATGATCCAGATCCAGAGATGATGCTCCAGAGATGCTCCAGATAGAGGGATGATCCAGATCTAGTGACGATCTAGATCCAAATGAAGATGACTTGAAGATAGAGGTGAGTTGAAAGTCAAGATTATGAAGACTCAATGATGATCCAAATGATACAAAGAAGAAGAATTGTGCTGATAAATTGTGTCGAGAGAATACCTTCCTAGTTAAGAGGGTGTGTTGATGTAATTGTAACTTCGGAATGTATTCACTTGTATTTCTTATGTATTGTAACCCGATGTTTATTCCAGGATATATTTGTAATGTACTTGAGTCATGTCATGCCTTGATGTTCCTATAGGGAAGTTTCTATAATCTAAACAAGTCATGTCAAGTCAAGGTGGTTAACTCTCCTATTGTCTAAGGGTTAAAGTCCTAGCAGTTCCGGGGAACTAGGGTTATTAGACTCACCTAGTGAATTCAGCCCTAATTGGGTTTATTCAAGTCAGGAATTAGTATAAATAGGGAGCTAGCCTCTCTATTTATCACACACTCACTCACACTCAGTTGTAGCACATAGATGCGGAAGAGAAAGACACTAGGGCAAGGAAGAAAGAGGTTACTGTTGTCACGATATCATCTTACTATTTTTGGGTTTCACTTTGGTGCTTATTCTATCTCTGAGGAAGTTGCGATGTTTTCTCCATTTATGGTTTCCCTAAGGAAAAACACTGTGTGTTTGATTACTGTGCTTGTTGTTCTCTCAGTTAAAGATCCTAATGATATGCTAGCTTCATGTTTAAAATATAACAATAAGTACATGGGTTTTTAGCTTCTTTGTTTATATATGTTTTTAATTTATGTCTCCCAATAACCACTGTAACTACTTGTAAAGAAGCTCAATTCCAACACTATTTTGGAAAGTTGAATAGACTTTCTCTAACTATTAACGTAAAATCCATTCAACACCAAGGTGGAAAGATGAAAACCATGGGGACTTTTCCCCTTGCTCATGCATGATCTTCTTCTGCAGCGATGGAACACTCGCCAGCCCTTTTAGGGGGCTCAACATACTTTGTTTTGGATGGAATTAATCCTTGGTGGGGAATATCGCTATGACCTCTCAACCAACCAATGAAGCCCATTGCAACCATAACCACTCTTTAACTTTATGTTTGTTAATAATATATTAACTTCACATGAAAAGCGATTACTCACACAAAGGTTAACTGAAAAGGAAACGACAACCCTTCTTTTAAAATAATTTTGAAATACCTCAAGATATTTTAACAACATTCCTCAAGGTTCAGGATAAAACCAATCTTTCCTAGAACACAATCTCACTTTATAGAACCAACCAAAATAACACAAACATAAACATTGTAGGTGGTATTGTTGTCATACAAATGTTTAGAACGATTATTGAACAAGTTAAATGAAGGTTTGGGGTGCATGAAAACCACTAAGATGAGGAATTAATGGTTTCTCACAAAACTGATAATAACCTAAAACATAGAAACAATTTATCTTAATAATCATGTAAACTAATTCCCAGAAAATGTCCAATAAATCAATTGGTCTAAGAGAACTTCAAAAGTCTTCATTCATTGAATGGTATTAAACCATTTACCTGGTCAAGAACTTCATGTAATATAATCCCACAATAACCAATCTTCTCAAATGCTACTTGCCATATGAAGAGAAGAGTACTTGAGGTTTAATGTTGTGTAGAATACAAAACTACTATAATTCTCACAAACAATAATTATACTAATATCCATGCTACCAATGATTAGGACTAGCACTGCCTTCAGAAATTGAATTCAAATGCAATGTCAGTATAAAAAGGTGTTCTATATTAAATCATAAAGAGCCTTTGACAAGATCAATATAAATAAATATCTGCAAAATTTGTGTGTTATTGGCTACGTATTTTTCTTACCTTCAAGTGATCTTCTGAAGGAAGCCAGCTTCGAGAGCAAGAATGAGGGGATGGGGAGAGATCGCACACAGAATAGGTTTAAATAAGTTGGATCATCCAATTACATAATCATTTCAATGAAATTTTGATGCTTACTTCATATGGACAGCTCTTTGCAAAGAGACAAAGACACCACTCAGTTTCCATAAGAGAGACATCAAATTCCAGTTGCTCTAAATGTGAAGCAATTCTACAATCTGAAAACAAAAAGTAAATGATATGCTGAAGTACAATTAGTAAATATATTAATAATTTAATATCATTCCTAAAACAATGAAGGAAATGTATATAATATTTACCTAGGTAACGTTTTTTCCAGGATATCTCTAAATACCATTTAACATGGTGACATCCAAACAAGTTGTGCGTATAGAAATCACTAACCAAAACATTCTCCAAGAGAACAACCAACATCCAATATGCATCCTCCTCAGTTCTCATTAGAAGCAATAACAACGCATCGACATAATTTAATCCATGTTTTGCAAATAATAATTTTCACTTAATCAACATATCTTACAGCCAATATGCACAATAAATTCATAGTTAAAGCACAACTAACAAGATTTTTTCAATTGGAAAAGAATCCTGCATAACACAACTGGAAACAAAAAATGAAATTAGATGAGATATTGAATACAAGTCTTACTTGGCAATAACCAACTTGGGAATCACAGAAATAGTATCCAATAAGTACCCTTCATAGAGATTCATGTCCCTCTAGAGTATCCAACCAGGGATGTGAAGGGAAAGTTCGTGGTAGATCCTGCATGGTAGCAAAAAAAAATGACTCGGAATGATTTCAAAGACAAAGAGTAACTCATCTATCTAAAATGCATACAAGACTCTGATGATGCATGGGTCTTCTCAATTACAACCAAAATCAGTTATGAATAATTGTTAGCATTGCAATTCTATTATAGTACACACATTGCAAAGTTTTCTTCAGCCTGACTCATGAAAAGGGAGAATCACTATTGATGCATTTATCATAAAAAACTAGTAAATGACAAACCAATTTGCTAACTTTCACTTCATGTTGCTTGAAATTCATGTCTTATAAACATTGGAAGTGATGCAACACTACAAATCAAATACAAAGAAGAAGAAGAAAGCACAATTCAAGATCATGAAAAAATGAACAAATTGGTTTGCAGTTCATGTTTATGAAAATTATTGGACCTTTCAAAACAATTGTGCACATAGATGATCAGATAGGAATATTACCTTTTCAAGATTTAAATCTGTGATAATATCATCATAGAAATTATGGATCAAAGGATCAACATTGGCCGCAATTGTAGAATGAATTTTCCCAAGTCTCCTTTTATACATTTTTTTATATATTATATGTTGGAACAGGTCAACATTTGTTATTGTATACACAGTCATTTGCAAGTGATCCTGGCAATAAATGCAAATCTTATTAGGAATATTCAGCTGCGAATTTTAAAAACAAATATTCCATGACCCAAATGTCATATTGAAGTAGAAATATTTAGAATTAATCCAAAAAATATACCTTGATGACATCAAGGAATGCTTTAAAAGTGCTAGATTTTTAACATTAAGCTAGCATAACATTAGGATCTTTAACTAAGAGAACAACAAGCACTGCAATCAAACACAGGAGACAATGAACACAGTGTTTTTCCTCGGGGAAACCATAAATAGATAAAACCCCTCAACTTCCTCAGAGATAGAATCAGCACCAAAAAGTGAAACGAAAAAATAGTAAGATGATCTCCCGACAGCAGTAACCTCTTTCTTCCTTGCCCCAGTGTTTTTCTCTTCCTCAGTTATGCGCTACAACTAAGTGTGAGTGAGTGTGTGATAAATAGAGAGGCTAGCTCTCTATTTATACTAATTCTTGACTTAACTAAACCCAACTAGGGTAGGCTTCACTAGGTGAGTCTAATAACCCTAGTGCCCCAGAACTGCGGGGACTTTAACCCTTATACAATAGGAGGGTTACCCACCTTGACTTGACATGACTTGTTTACAGTATAGAAACTCCTGATAGGAACCTCAGGGCATGACATGACTCAAGTACATTACAAATACATCCCAGAATAAACATCGGGTTACAATACATAAGAAATACAAGTGAATACATTCCAAAGTTGCAATTACATCAACACTCCCTCTTCACTAGGAAGGTATTCTCTTGACACAATTTATTAGCACAAGTATTCTTCTCTGTATCATCTAGATCATCATCAAGTCCTCGTCATCTTCACCTTCAAGTCATCTCTATTTTTAAGTCACCTTCATCTTCAAGTCATCTTAACTTGGATCTGGATCATCACTCGATATTGATCATCATCATTGGATCTAGATCATCCATCGATCTCGATCATCTCTAGAGCATGATCACTTGATTTGTATCATCCCTCAATCTGGATCATCATCACTGGATCTTCATGGGTGTTATCTCATGATTCTTCTCATCACAGGAATTTCTACAGAACTAGCCCTTTTTCACGATGGTTGTATGCCTAGCCTCCATGTAGGTCTTCTTTCAGCACTTATATCTGACCCTAAGTCAAAATGGCCCACCCAGCACTTATATCTGATCATGTAGGAACCAATCCTATAATCATATCAGAAAGGAACGCCCAACACTCACATCTGACCATGTAGGAACACCTCCCACAACCCTGTCAGAAAGGCCCAGCACTGACATCCATCAACCAACCTCAGTAAGGCTCAATACTTACACTCAGCCATGTGAGCAACCAATCCTCCATGCTGAAAGGATCTACACTTAAATATGACAACCAATGTCAGAAGGGATCAACACTTATATTTGACCATGTAAGGAACCAATCCTTCATGCCGAAAGGGCTCTGCCTTTACTTCTGATAACCAATGTCAGAAGGGCTTGCACTCACATATGATCATGTAGGAACCAATCCTATAGTCATATCAGAATGGCCCCCAGTCCTAGATTGAGCTACCTGGTAACTCACCAGGTGCCTCCATTCCAATAATGGCATTCAACGCTTACTTCTGATCATGTAGGAAACAATCCTACAGTCACATCAGAATGGCTCGGTACTCACATCTGACATGGAAGGAACCAATCCTCTCACCATGACATAATGGCTCAGCCCTTACATCTGACAATGGAAGGAACCAATCCTCTCACCATGTCAGAATGGATCTGGGTCTCATCATTTCCCCTTGGAGGAAACCTCGATCTGGAGAACACCAAGCTTCTCCCTGAAGTACTCGAAATTCACCCTAGCCAATGGCTTTGTCAACACATCAGCTATCTGTTCCTCCATCGCAACATATTGGAGATTCACTACTCCCCTCTACACCATATCCCTTATATAGTGATACTTGATCTCCATATGCTTCGACTTGTCATGGAACAGTGGATTCTCTGACAACTTCACGCAACTCTGGTTTCCATGATGTATACAAGTAGCATCCATCTGGAGATCAAATAAATTAGATATTAGCTTCCGTAGCCATACTGCCTCACAACTAGATGAACAAGCTGTGACATACTCTGCTTCAGCTATACTCAGTGCCACATAGGATTGCTTCCTGTTAAACCACGAGATCACACCTGATCCCATACTGAAGAAAGATCTTGAAGTTCTCTTCCTGTCGATGGCACTTCCTGCCCAATCTCAATCAACATAACCCTCCAAGTTAATCTTCTTATTTTCCTCATACTTGAGCCTATAATCAATTGTACCCCTCAGGTACCTCAGAATATTCTTTGTAGCAATCAAGTGAACATGTCTCAGATCTGTCAAGAACTGGCTCAAGGTGTTCACAACAAAGGAAATGTCTGGTCTCGTGTTCATCAGATACATCAAGGACCCAATCATCTCATGATACATCATAGCATCAACCATCTCTGATGAAGCATCACTCAATAGCTATAGGTTTGATGCCATAGGTGTGGTCATGGCCTTGCAGTCCATCATCCCAAACCTCTTCAAGATCTCTACTGCATACTTCCCTTGTCTGAGGGAGATTCCGTCCGCATTCTGCCACACCTCCATGCCTAGAAAATAATGCATCATACCCAAGTCCTTCATTTAGAACTCGACAGCAAGATTTGTCTTCGTATCAGAAATCAACCCATCCATACATGTTACAAATAGATCATCTACATACAGTAGGAGCATCACCGGGTTGCCATATTTAACCTTGTAGTAAAGGTTGGAATCTGCTTTACTCTTGGTAAATCCCAAACTGGATAGAAAGCTGTCATTTATTCTGTACCATGTCCTGGGTGCATGTTTCAAACCGTACAGGGCTTTCTTCAATCTGCACACATGAGACTCCCTGTCATGTGTCTCAAAACCAAGTCGTTGTTCTACATACACTTCCTCTTCCACTACACCATTCAAGAAAGCAGTCTTGACATCCATTTGGTGTATCTTCCATTTCATCACTGCAGCAAGAGCAAGTACTGATCTAATGGAAGTGTATCTGGCTACAGGTGCAAAGGTTTCTTCATAGTCTATTCCTTCTTTCTAGGAGAAACCTCAAGCCATGAATGTTTCCTTATATTTATCTATGCTACCATCTGCAGCATGCTTGATCTTGTAGATCCATTTGGAAGTTACAACCAGCTTCCATTTTGGTCTTGGGACAACATCCCAAACATCATTCTTCATGATCAATTGATACTCTTCGATCAGAGCATCCTTCCATTCTTTCCGTTCTGTCGCTTCTTCATAATTGGAAGGTTCTTCATTGATAAAGTCACATAGTAAAGCTACATATCTAAAGCAGGATCTGGTTCTCTTTCTTTCTCTGTGATTCTCTTCTGGAGCCCCATATCATTCCACACCTTGGATAATTTCTCGTACCCAAGCAAGTTTCCTCTTGTGAGGATTCTTCTCCTGAGGTGGATCTATAGGTCTTTGTGCTTCTTCAAATTCTTGATCTTATTCTTGAATTTCTTTGTTCATGGTTGTATCATGAATTCTGGGTGCTTCTGCTTCTTCAAGATCTTCAGCGGGTCTCTTTCTGGATTTGTTGTAAGCTATGTCTTTATCAAATGTTACATCCCTACACCTGATGATCTTCTTGAATCCTGGGAAATATATTCTGTAATCCTTCGAGCTTTCAAAGTATCCCACAAATATACCCTTCTTTCCTGAAGGATCTAGTTTTGTTCTGTTCTCTTTTGGAATGTGTATGTACACTGGATAGCCAAATATTTTGAGATGGATGAATTTTGGTTTCTTGCTACAAAATACATCTTCAGGTGTCTTATTCTTGAGTACTCTATGTGGAGTATGGTTCTGTATATACACCGCTGTTATGGAAAATTCTGCCCATAGATGCATGGGAAGAGCTTGATCATGAAGCTTTTCTCTTGTAGCTTCCATGATAGTTCTATTCTTCCTTTCTGCAACCCCATTCTGTTGTGGATTATATGGAGTGGATACATCCCTCTTAATCCCTGATTCTTTGCATAAGTATTTGAATTCATTTGATGTGAATTCTCCACCATTATCTGATCAAAAGGTCTTGATCTTCCTTTCTATGTGGTTCTCGATCAAGGCTTTGAATTCCTTGAACTTGCTAAAAAATTCATCTTTGTTCTTCATGAAGTAAATCCATGTCTTCCTAGAAAATTAATCAATGAAGGAAACATATTATACATACCCTCTTAGTGAACTTGATGACATTGGTCTGCATACACCGGAGTGGATGATTTCCAAGATTCCTTTTGCTTTTGTCTCGCTACTTGGAAATGTGTTCTTTGTTTTCTTTCCTTTCGCACATCCTTTGCAGACCCCTTCATTTTTGGCTAGAATTTTTGGAAGACCTTCAACAGCTTTGCTTGCAAATGGTAGTGCTCTGTAATGCACATGCGCAAGCCTTCTGTGTCAAAGTTCATTTGGCTCTACTGTGTCATGGACAAAAGCTTATTCTGGATGGCCCTTCAATTTGTATAATCCTCCTTCTTGTTATCCAATCACTATTGCATCATCAATAGTATTTCCTCCTGACCACATGAGAACTTGGCCATATACAAATGCAACCCTCATTCCTTTTGCATCAAGTGCCAATATGGATAGAGTATTCTTCTTTAGTCCTGGTACAAACAAGACATCCTTCATTTTCATAAATTTTCCAAAGTCTAGCTTATAGGAGTATTCACCACTACCTTTTATGGGATATTGGTAGTCATCCCCAAGTTTCACCTTATGAGGTGAATTATGTTCAGATAGTTTCTCAAAGGATTCCTTGAAACCTGTCATGTGTTTGGAAGCCCCACTATCAATAAGCCAATATTTTCTTCCATCAGTGATAGTTCTCATGAGAATGGAGATCAGAACATATTCATCTTCACTTGAAGAGTCTTCACTTTCTTATTTTACTCTCTTTCTGGGAGGATCATCATCCTCAGCAGTGTGAGCAAGATGTATTCTTTTGGATTTCTTCTTCTTCTTGGATCCATTCTTATTCATGGGACCATTTCTAGCAAAGTGTCTTATTTCATCGCATGTATAACATCTGAGTTTGGATGGATCCCTTCTTACAGAATTATTTTTCTAATGAGAATGCTTACCTTCGTGATGATGATTTTCCCTTCTCCCTTTCCTGGAGTGTACTGTGAGAGCTTGATCTTCACTTCCCATCTTTTCTTCTCGAGCTATTATCCGAGCTTCTTCTTGTGAACATTCTTCCCATATTCTACTGAACTGGACTAACTTATACCTAGCATAGATTCCTTGGATTAAAGAATCCCATGACCTAGGGAGACCATTCAAGGTTGTCATCACCATTTTTTCATTCTCCACTTCTTCATCTACCACTTCTAGATATTCTTTGATCTAGGAGACCCTTGTGAACTATGAATTTATGGTCTCCTCATTCTGGATCTTTACATTCTTCAATTGGTCCCCTAGAGTCATCTTCCGATTGATGTTCTTCCCTTCAAACAGTTTGGTTAGGGAATCAAACATGGCTTTAGGTGTCTTGAGGGAGGACACCTGTGGTATGAGGTTATCCTTGATAGAATCAGCAATGATCCTCTTTTCCATAACCAACTTCTTCTTATGTAAGGCCTTGGCCTCATCTCCCTCTGGAATTGGAACCTCCTCACTAATATAGGAGTCCAACTTATTTTCTTCCAGGACCAGGGAGATCCTATACTTCCAAGATTGGAAGTTATCAGCTCTCTCAACCTTTTCATCAAGATTGGTATGATGAGACATCTTAACTGAGAACCTCAAATGGAAATACAAAAGATTTAGATCTTACCAAGTCAAGATGTTGGATCTGGATTTGGAGCTAAAATCCTGCAATGCTAGTTCAGGAGAAGATTAGGGTTTTACTTTTCCAAATTTCTGTCCAACCAAATGTTTTGAACTTGATCCCTAATTTTTATTTTGGGGAGGAGATCAATCCATGCCTACACTCATTGAAAAATTCCACTTCTCTGAAAATCCCTAATTTTCGACAGTAGTGTCGGGTCTAAAACTGAAAAACCTCAGAATTGGATTCTACTTCGACAGAAATATGTGCCCTAGGGAGGAGAGTTATTCCACCCTTCTTTTGCTGAAAATATGTGGAGAGAGATCCACAAAGTAGGAATCCCTAGTTACTACAACTACACATTGTCTTCTTCTCAAGTTAGCTCTGATACCATGTTATAATTTTAACATTAAGATAGCATAACATTAGGATCTTTAACTAAGAGAACAACAAGCACAACAATCAAACACAAGAGACAATGAACACAGTGTTTTTCCTCGAGGAAACCATAAATGGATAAAACCCCGCAACTTCCTCAAAGATAGAATCAGCACCAAAAGTGAAACCCAAAAATAGTAAGATGATCTCCCAACAGTAGTAACCTCTTTCTTCCTTGCCCCAGTGTCTTTTTCTTCCTCAACTATGCACTACAACTGAGTGTGAGTGAGTGTGTGATAAATAGAGAGGCTAGCTCTCTATTTATACTAATTTTTGACTTGACTAAACCCAACTAGGTCCAACTTCACTAGGTGATTCTAATAACCCTAGTGCCCCAGAACTACGGGGACTTTAACCCTTAGACAATAGGAGGGTTACCCATCTTGACTTTACATGGCTTATTTACATTATAGAAACTCCCAATAGGAACCTCGGGGCATGACATGACTCAAGTACATTACAAATACATCCAAGAATAAACATCGGGTTACAATACATAAGAAATACAAGTGAATGCATTCTGAAGTTACAATTACATCAACAAAAAGTAGAAAACACAATTTTTCTACTACTCTAGAATTTTCCTGCCGCAAAATCCCATAGGATATCCTCGTTTTGATGTTGCTGCAAATGGTATTGATGACAAGGGAACTAATGAATGACGGTGAGTTGGTGAAGTTTGTAAATGTACACTTCACATTACATGTGTATACTTTTGCTTCTATGTGATACTGAAACTATGGGACTTTGTTTAGCACCAAGAATATATACAACATTGGATGTAAATCCGAGTTGGATGGAACCTAACAATCTCCATTACCAAATCAGACTGATAGGAATGTGTTAGAAATAACCAAGGAACAGAAAATAATGATCCAATAGAGAATAAAACCTTGAATAAATATAACCACCTAATGAATTTTTTGTTCAACAAACAAGATTTGCAATTTAGTCTATTTAATGACCTATAATTTCACTTATGAATGACCAAAGGTCTTACCACTACAAAAAAAAATTGGATTTAGCGTTGGATTTAGCGCCAGATTTTAGTGTAATTTTTTTCTCAATTGTGATGAAAAATCTAGTGCTAAACTAGGTGCTATTGTACTTTTTTGTAAAACACCAATTATTGCATCTTTTTTTTGGTCCTTTTTAACGTCCATTTTTGCTTCCATTATTGCGCCCATTTTTTTGCATCTTTTTTTACACCTTTTTTCTGAACAATTTTGTATCTTGTATTGCATGTTTCTTGCACCCTTGGTTATGTCCTTTTTTGCACCCAGTTTGGTGCCCAGTTTTACATCCAATGTTACGGCTTATGTTGCTCCTAATTTGACATCAATTTTGGCACCGAATTTTGCATCTAATTTTATGTCTACATTTCCATCCATTTTTCCCAATATTGCATTGAGATTTGCATCTAGCTTTACGACTAGTTTTACTTCTAATTTTGCATCCCATTTTACATATTTTTTGCATCCGTTTTTGTGCCCAAAATACCATCATATTTCACGTCTTCTTTTGCGTCTAGGTTTGCATCTACTATTCCATCCTAGTTGATGTCTTTTTCTGCATCTTGTTTTGCACCCAACGTTGCACCCAGTGTTGCACCTATGTTTGTGTGTAATGTTCAGTCATGTTTTACATCCAATATTGCATCTAGTTTTACATTCAATGTTTCATCCCATTTTACATCCAATATTGTATCCCATTTTAAGTCTTTCTTTGTGCCAAGTGTTCCTTACAGTTTTGCACCTAGTGTTTTGCTTGGATTTACATCGAATGATGCATCCAATTTTATGCCAACTTTAGCATCCAATTTTGCGTCCAATTTTATGCCAACTTTAGTGTCCAATTTTGCATCCAACCAAGAATCCACTTTTGCATGTGACTACTGTATACAGTTTTCGGCATCACCTCTTCTTTTGCATTTAGGTTTTCACCTATTATTCCATCCTGGTTTATGTCTTTTTTTGCATCTAGGTTTTCCCACAACGTTGCACCTAATGTTGCACCCATGTTTTTGTCTAATGTTGTGTCATGTTTTCCATCCAATATTGCATCTACTTTTATATACAATGTTTCATCCCATTTTACATCCACTATTGTATCTCGTTTTAATTCTTTCTGTGTTCCAAGTGTTGCTTACAGTTTTGTGCCTAGTGTTGTGCTTGGTTTTACATCGAATTATGCACCCAATTTTATGTCAACTTTAGCGTCTAATTTTGCGTCCAACTAAGAATCCACTTTTGCATCTACTATTGCATTAAGTTTCGGCCTACTATTCAATATAGTTTTGAGCCATTAGTCGTGTCTAGTTTTTGCATCCAATTTTGTGTCTAGTTTTATGTTTAATGTGATGTCCATTTTTGTGTCCACATTGTCTTATGTGATGTCCAATTTTAGATCCATGTTTTCATTTGGTGTGGCGTCTACTTTTGCGTCATGTTTTTCATCCAGTTTTGCAATTAGTGTTGCATATAATGTTGCATCCATTTTGTGTTTTGTTTTGTATTTGTTGTTAATTAAGAATTTAAAATTCAATTATTAATAGTGAAATATCAATTTTTTTATTGTTTTTTCATCCATGTTATTAATTTCAATTAAATATTGAAATATATCAAAATTATCAAATATCATTAAAAAATCAAATTTAAAACATAACATTTTTGAAGAAGTTTACTGAAAATTCTCAACATTCATCCAAAAATAGTAATATCATCATATATATATGCTAATTATTCATCAAAGGAACAATTTCCAATATAAATAAAGAAACTAGACATTACTAATAATATCATCATCTTCTTTAATCAAATCAACTAAAATTCAAATGTTTGATCAACATATCAAAACCTTTCATAAATATCACTAGAGTAAAGTAAACAGAATTCAAACATATATATGATTTAAATACCAATCTAACACAAAACAAGTTGTATGATATACATAAGTCAAAATTATAAATTTATCATAGTTATACATCATCAATAATATATGCAAATATAATCCAAAATGTTTCATGTTCTCTAATTAAATCAATTAAAATTCAAATGTTTGATCAACATACCAAAACCTTTCATGGATATTCATTATAGTAAAGTAAAGAGAAGTCAAATATATATGTGAATTAAATACCACTCTAACAAAAAAAAATGTTGTATAATCTCTATATATCGATATAAAAGTCAAAATTATAAATGTATCATAGTTATATATGTAAATATAATGCAAAATTTATCATGTTCTTCCATAGCATCAATCTCTAATTAGCACCAACAACATCATCATCAATATCACATTCATGATGATGAAAATTGACGTCTTGATTAACGTCATCATCATTGTTTCCATCATCATCATTAGCATCATCATCTTCTTCCTCTTTATCCAATGTAGGCTCAACATAATTTGGGTCATTATCTCTAGAGTCGTCAATTGTTCTGATCTAGAAAAAAAATCAACATCAGGTGTTAGTATTAATTTCACACCACAATGCATATTTCTTATATATTTTTAATATTACCTTATACCAAATTAAAAATAAGTATAATACAATTGTAATTAATGTGTGTGTACTAATATAACTATGAAAAAAGAAAAAAATAGAACTAAATGACAACTTTATTAAAACGTTTGAATCTTTATCCAATATATTGGCGTTTCTTTGGCATTCAAATGTATTTCCTCTCTACTGCAATAAATCATTTGAAAATCTATCCAAGATATTGTAATCCCTTTTTTACTGAAACATAAGTGAAATGGATTCACTGATGAATTTTCAAGTCTTCTAAAAATACATCCTACATCTAACATCAATGCCAATGTGTTTATGACATCTAACATCAACTGAATAGCCTAATGATGATTTACACACAGATATGATAAAAATAGCACCACTACATTGAAAACAAAGTGAAACATACAAGTACTCAGACCAGATTTCATGCCAAACATATTGAAATGGACCCAACTTATGAAATTCAAATTTCTCACAATTCATTCAAAAGTTCAATTCATTTGAATTAAAAGACATCTGGCTAACTAGACCTATAAAATTGACATGTGTTGCTCCATAAAGACTAGACATTGTAGTAGCTAACCATGCTAGACTTATAATATACTATGATTCATTGTTATTGACATCACACCAAATGAAATATATGATTGAAGCATTTGAATCAAAATAATACATCTTAACAAAAGTAAACCCTGGAGTCCAAGTCAATATAATTGAAGCTGCTATATGTTCAGTTTCAAGTTGAGAGTTAAATTGTGCAAGCATATGTGACTGGAGGTTATTAGGAACTATTCCAAGTAGTCAAATCATTGGTTTGTAGGTACTAGAGGTTATTTTACCCTAGAATTGGAAAGGTTAGGGATCCATAGAGACACCCAGGTCTATGCTGCTAACATGGTGGAGAATGAACAAGAGAATAATTAATGTAAGTAGACTTAAAATGTTGGAAAAGGGTATGGAACACACTTTGTTGACAATAGAGTTTTTTATTGCTTCTTTTGCAGTGTTTTCTATGCTGCTACTGACGTTCAGTCATTCACCTCTGAATTAAAAAATAAGTTGTTAGCCAAATCTCGAGGAAAGGCTAAAACTGACTTTACTCGAGAAGTGAAAGAGATATGTGAAGAGTATGATGATAAAGGTATATAGAAAGAGGTCTTTATGCCAGATATTGATGATGGTAAATCCATATCATGTATTGATGAAAGTAAAAAGGATTCTACAAAGAAAGTATAGTTTACAAAAAATGATAAAATCCAAGAAGCAACTGATGAGTGAGAGGAAATGTTGAAAATGCAAAAAGATACATCTATTCAAATGCATTATGATACTTTTTCCAAGAAACATGATATTAAGAGGGAAGTACATAGGCAAGAAAATTGGAAAAAGACACATGGGGTAGGTGAGAATAAGCAAAAACGTGCTACATCCCTGATATCATCTGATAAGAAAGACATGAAGATGCACAATTAAGTTCAAGTTGGGTTTAAAAATCACAAATCATTATCAACATCTAAATCCGACAGTATGAGGTCCATACTAAAGATACAGAAGCCTACAAGCCATTTTGAGGACCATTTGAGGTAGGATGTTGCTAGCGTAGTGCCTACAAGCAATTTTGAGAACCATTTGAGGTATGATGTTTGTGGTGCAGTATATTTAATAACTGAGCCAGAGTTGAAGAAAAAAAGAGAGATTTTGAAAGGTCATCAGAGAGTGAAACAAATATTCATAATGATGGAGACAATATTTTGAAATTTTCTTCTTATGATGAAGAAATTAGGATACAATCACCAGATACAAGAATTATTTTAGAGCAGACCATGAGTGAAAAGAAGTTTGGTCAGAAAAGAAAAAGCATGGAAAAAGAAATTAGAGGTTCTTGATTAGTTCCTAAAAGTGAGTTCCTAGATCGTAGAAAAATAGTGACAGATAACATTGTCAGCAATTTTGAGTCATTTAAAGATCGAAACACCAAAGAGAGCACTCAGGTTTCAAACTGTAAAGAAAATTTTAAGGGTGAAAAAGATTTTGAAAATATTCATGAAAATTATGTTCTTAATGTCAAAGATCAAGTGCTTTCTACATTTGTGACTAAAGACAATGAAGTTATGGTAGTTCCAAACACTTATTTGCATCAGAATTTCATTCTGAAGAAGAAAAGAAAGATCTTGAAGAAACATAATTCAGGGTTATCAACTCTACTACAGAGATCATATAATCAAATAAAGATAAATATTTGCACAGAAGAAGAAAATTTTCTTAAAGTATTATCTAGAGGAGATCATCGAAAGAAAAGGACACAGATCAAGACATGGAAACATAAAATTAACTTTGATGAACATTTGTGTTCGGTAAAAAAGGCAAGAATTAAAGCTGAATATGAAACCAACAAAATTGTAGAAGGCTCAAATAAAGGAGGCATAATAAGTTCCAATGACAATAATGGAGAAAATATGGAATCAGATAATGCTAATGTGTTAAATGAATTCCATTTGAGAACTAATAATATCTTAAGTTCTAACAGTCTTCAAACTGAAGGTGATTTGCCACATGGGAACATGTCTTCAATTTTCATGGAAAGGCCTATGTGTTTGAATTTTTCCACCAAAGGCTGATAAATATTGTTTGAGAAGTATCCTACCGAGTGATGAAGCTTCCCTGCCTCCCTCTAAACGATGTCACCAGGATTAGGAAGCTATGTTTGCAAGTGTTGCAGAGGCTACAACTTCTTTAGAGGAGCTAGTGGAAACTGGTGTGACTGGAAAAGATGATGCATACAGTATTTTTGCAGATGAAAAATATTATACTAGATGCTTTGATAATGACAAGAAGTCAGTTAAGGGAAATTGAAAATGCGTCAATGTAGACACATTGATCCAAAAATAAGAAAGGGAAACATGAGGTAGTAAGAAACATGTGGAAACTACTCTGTAGTAGCAGACTTCTTATACCAATATTGCACATTTTGTACAAATAACTACAGGATTTTGAGTGCCTTGTGGGGTAAATTTGCAGCAGAAATTCTGATGCAAAATTGGGATATTTCTGTTGACATGAGATACTATATAATATCCTAATTTTAATGATCAAAATATGTCTCACCATATTCATTTAGTGACATGATATTTGTCATGATTTCTTTCTGTAGACTTCAAATGGTAATAAAATTTATCTTTTTCCAAAATTTAAATGTGGTCCAGATTCAAGACACTACATTTTTTGAATTTCCTAATTCAGTTTATGGCTTGATACGAAAACTAAAGGTTTTTCTAACCTAAACCCCTCTTTTTTTAACTACCAATATTTTCTCCGTTGCATCACTCTTGTGGAAGATATCACTTAGATTTCCTCATTGAGTTTCATTGTCGTGAAGTACCACCAAGTTTCCAAGCAGATATGAGGGAATTTTATTTGATTTTTGTCTACCATGGAGGAAGGGTGCACTTGTGGAGGAAGCCGATATCTTTTCTTGAGAACTTGTGTTGATTTTTCAGACATTTGTGAGAGAGTCTCACTTGAGGAGAAGAATAGTGAGTTTATCCTCTCCACACCAGATTTGTTGCCTGCAGGAGGGGACATGAGAAACTATCCTCAGACTTAGAGGGGGGGAACCCATGGTTTGTGACAATTAAAAACGGTTTATTTACTTTCATGATTTGTGGTGGTTAAGAATATTTCATGGTCAGATCCTTTCTATTCCACCTTATATATGTTTTTATCATGTGTATGGATCCCTAGCAACCTCCATATCTCAAGAAAAAATGAGGGTGCACCAATCTGAAGGTTCTGTACATTTCATAGGGGTGCAATCACTCAAATACAAAGGCCTTTTTCAATGGGAATATACTTATGTTCACTTCTGCATAGGTTTGGAGATTCTACTGCTTGCTGAAGAATGTGTCTCATAGTACTAGAAATCTACCAGCACATTACATCTATTGTTGAGTCCAACACTACCATTCTGGGCTTATATTTCTACATCATAGTCATGCAAAACCAATAGAGGAATTAAAAGTAAAGATACTCTTTATCACTGAGTTTTCCTATGTTATTCATCCTTTTTGTATCATTACTACAGTGGTTTATATATGGCAACCACCTACAGAACTGTCCTTACATAAATCTGATATGAGTTTGTATGGTTGTACTAAATCTGAAGCAAAGTAATGCATAGTATATTGGTTTATTTGTGTGAATGTATTACTGTTATAAGTTTTAATTATCAACTTTTGCAATAAACTCAACCAAGATCAGTCCCTACATCACACAAAGATACACAATACTACACAACACCAATTGCAAAGTGTTTGATACATAGTACTACACAACATCAGTCCCCTCTTTATGTAAATACCAATATTTTCTCCATTGCATCATGGTTTGATAGTGACTTATATGATGATAAAAGTCTCAAATTCAGTGAGGGGAAGAATCTAAAATATTTCTAGTTAATAAATCCAGTTTGAATTCTGAAAACTGATGCTACACTAGAGTATATACTTATGTTCACTTCTTCCTAGGTTTGGAGAGTCTAGTGCTTGTTGAATAACGTGTCCCATAGTACTAGGAAGATACCAGCACATTACATCTATTGTTGAGTCCAACACTACCATTATGGGATTATATTTCTACATCATATTCATGTACATCCAATAGAGGAATTAAAAGTAAAGATATTATTTATCACTGAGTTTTCCTATGTTATTCATCCCTTTTGTATCATTGCTACAATGGTTTATATATGGAAACTGCCTACAGGACTGTCCTTACACAAATTTGATATGAGTTTGTATGGATGTACTAAATCTGAAGCAAAGTGATGCACAGTAGATTGGTTTCTTTGTGTGAATGTATTACTGTTATAAGTTGTAATTATCAACTTTTTCAATAAACTCAACCAAGATCAGTCCCTACATCACTGAAAGATACATAGTACTACACAACACCAGTTCCAAAGTGTTTGATACATAGTACCACACAACACAAATTACACAACATCAGTCCCCTCTTTATGTAAATACCAATATTTTCTCCATTGCATCATCATTTGATAGTTACTTTTATCATGATAAAAGTCTCAAATCCAGTGAGGGAAAGAATATAAAAGATTGCCAGTTAAGAAATCCAGTTTGAATTTTGAAATCTGATACTACACTAGAGTATAATTCACCCCAGGAATTGTATTTGAGGTTATAGTTTTCTGAATTTTGTGAAGTCTCAATAGTTTTCATAGTTCAATAAAGTGATTTCTTGTCACAGATGGTGGGCAATAGTGAAATTTATCTATTTAAAATGTATTTTTCCAGTAGAATTTCAGGAGTGAAAGCGCAATGGAAACTCATATGATCAATTAATTGCTTGAGAGGGTCTCCAATAGTGAAGTTTATCTATTTAAAATGTAATTTTCTAGTACAATTTCAGGAGTGAAAGCACAATGTAAATTCATATTATCAATTACTTCTAACTAGATTTTAGAATTATATTTGACAAACTAGAAATATTTAAAATAATAATAATAACAATAGAAATCAGATAACTCATAAGAAACTTACCATTTCCCTTAGCATGGTGCGCAATGTGTGTTCAATGAAAAGATCTCAAGTTCAACTCCTATTCACAAGATGTAGCTTGTGATTAGAGGCATGTAGTTAAGAGTCACGATAGACACAGGTCCAGGGTGGTACTAAAGCTAAAATCCTTGCAATGGTTTGTCACAATTAAAAAGGGTTTATTTACTTTCATGATTTGTGGTGGTTAAGAATATTTCATGGTTAGATTCTTTCTATTCCACCTTATATATGTAGTTATCATGTGTATGGATCCCTAGCAACCTCCATATCTCAAGAAAAAATGAGGGCGCACCAATCTGAAGGTTCTGTACATTTCATAGGGGTGCAATCACTCAAATACAAAGTCCTTTTTCAATGGGAATATACTTATGTTCACTTCTGCATAGGTTTGGAGATTCTACTGCTTGCTGAAGAATGTGTCTCGTAGTACTAGAAATCTACCAGCACATTACATCTATTGTTGAGTCCAACACTACCATTCTGGGCTTATATTTCTACATCATAGTCAAGCAAAACCAATAGAGGAATTAAAAGTAAAGATACTCTTTATCACTGAGTTTTCCTATGTTATTCATCCTTTTCGTATCATTACTATAGTGGTTTATATATGGAAACCACCTACAGAACTGTCCTTACACAAATATGATATGAGTTTGTATGGTTGTACTAAATCTGAAGCAAACTAATGCATAGTATATTGTTTTATTTGTGTGAATGTATTACTGTTATAAGTTTTAATTATCAACTTTTGCAATAAACTCAACCAAGATCAGTCCCTACATCACACAAAGATACACAGTACTACACAACACCAGTTGCAAAGTGTTTGATACATAGTACTACACAACATAAGTCCCCTCTTTATGTAGATACCAATATTTTCTCCATTGCATCATGGTTTGATGGTGACTTATATCATGATAAAAGTCTCAAATTTAGTGAGGGGAAGAATCTAAAATATTTCTAGTTAATAAATCTAGTTTGAATTCTGAAAACTGATGCTACACTAGAGTATATACTTATGTTCACTTCTTCCTGGGTTTGGAGAGTCTACTGCTTGTTGAATCACATGTCCCATAGTACTAGGAAGCTACTAGCACATTACATCTATTATTGAGTCCAACACTACCATTATGGGATTATATTTCTACATCATATTCATGTACATCCAATAGAGGAATTAAAAGTAAAGATATTCTCTATCACTGAGTTTTCCTATGTTATTCATCCTTTTTGTATCATTGCTACAATGGTTTATATATGGAAACTGCCTACAGGACTGTCCGTACACAAATTTGATATGAGTTTGTATGGATGTACTAAATATGAAGCAAAGTGATGCACAGTAGATTGGTTTCTTTGTGTGAATGTATTACTGTTATAAGTTGTAATTTTCAACTTTTTCAATAAACTCAACCAAGATCAGTCCTTACATCACCCAAAGATACATAGTACTACACAACACGAATTCCAAAGTGTTTGATACACAGTACCACACAACACAGATTACACAACATCAGTCCCCTTTTTATGTAAATACCAATATTTTCTCCATTGCATCATCATTTGATAGTTACTTTTATCATGATAAAAGTCTCAAATTCAGTGAGGGGAAGAATATAAAAGATTTCCAGTTAAGAAATACAGTTTGAATTTTGAAATCGGATACTACACTAGAGCATAATTCACCCCAGGAATTGTATTTGAGGTTATAGTTTTCTCAATTTTGTGAAGTCTCAATAGTTTTCATAGTTCAATAAAGTGATTTGTTGTCACAGATGGTGGACAATAGTGAACTTTATCTATTTAAAATGTATTTATCTAGTAGAATTTCAGGAGTGAAAGCGCAATGGAAACTCATATGATCAATTAATTGCTTGAGAGGGTCTCCAATAGTGAAGTTTATCTATTTAAAATGTAATTTCTAGTACAATTTCAGGAGTGAAAGCGCAATGTAAATTCATATTATCAATTACTTCTAACTATATTTTAGAATTATATTTGACAAACTAGAAATATTTAAAATAATAATAATAACAATAGAAATCAGATAACTCCTAATAAACTTACCATTTCCCTTAGCATGGTACCCAATGTGTGTTCAATGAGAAGATCTCAAGTTCAAATCCTATTCACAAGATGTAGCTATTGATTAGAGGCATGTAGTTAAGAGTCATGATAGACACAGGTCCAAGGTGGTACTAAAGCTAAAATCCTTGCAATTATGTCCACAAGACGCTCCGGTGGATAATTCTAGTACATGTACACGAATAGAGTAATATAGTGTTATAGATAAACCTAGTCTTTCTTTTATGAACATTAATTTATTCATATAATATTTTTTGTTAAACAGATCAATGCTCGATCAAAATCCATGTAAACCAGAAGGTGCAGCAGGGATGTACTCCATTTCATAGGTTAATCTTGGCTATCACATCTAGTTTGGAATCCTAATTTTTAAGTTGAGCATGATTGTCCATCATTATTTTTCATTCTGTGAAAATGGTACAATTCTCGATATTTTATTTTTCATTTTATGGAGGCCAAATAAGTGCAACTCTCATAGACTCAAAGCATTATAACTTGCGCATGGATTAACTAAAAGCTATTGGTAGATTATTGGGCACTGATAACAAACCCTGGGTATCCCATGCAAAGAATAAATAATCACTTAAGGAAGTTTAAATGTTGTATAAATGAAATTGAAAAGAGTTGAAGGTGGGTATTGATTGAACACATTTATGAAGGTGTGTAAATGTGGGCTCCTAGTGGTCTTGGGGTGGTTTCCACTTCCACATGGAAAATGAAACCAAGAGACAACCAATTACCATAGGTAATTTTATTAACTCTAAAATATTACATTGTAGAGAATAGTCTACCTTATTCATTAGAATTATAAGGAATTGATTCCAATGTTCAAAGCTTGGAATACATATGTACCTCTTTTTCAATAATTGCAGCTGCAGCAGAGTTGTCTCCGATAAGCATGGTCAGTTGGATTCCTAATTTCTAATAGAAGATCTTGGTTAAAATGGATGTAAGAAACTGAATTTTCATTTGGTAAAACTAAGAACAAGCTACATATAGAAAATAAGCATAACCAATATAGAAAATAATCCTAATCAAAACATTCCATTTTCACTTTCACAATGAACCCAAAACTGTCTTCTATTCTTTGATATTTGCATATAGTTTGACCTTTTACGGATGTTACAGTGCCCAAAACTAAGAAAACAAAGCCTCTTATGCGCTTAGCATGCCTAGTTTTTCTTCTAATCAACATCATCATGGAAAAATTACTTCCTGAATACTATGATTTCCACCCAACAACTATTCGAACTATGAACCTAGTTTTTTTAAAGGGGGACTGAAAGAGGAGAGAAGTCCTCATTGTTGGTGGGTAACAGATGGAGGTTGGTGAGTTGTTTGAGACTGGTTATTTTACCCTAGAATTGGAAAGATTAGGGATCCATACAGACACCTAGGTCTATGCCTCTAACATGGTGGATAATTAGCAAGAGAAGAAGTTATGCTAGTAGATTGAAAATGTTGGAAAACCGTATGTACCTTAGTTATTTAACATAACTCACCATATTAGCATACATACCTTAGTCTCCATCCACAAAACGAAATCAATCCATTTATTTTGTTGCATCACTTTCTCTAAGTTATTTGGACATGTTCCATATTTTTGTTCTTTCCAAATTAGTACATATGGAGAAAATAGATAAGATTGAAATTATTTTACCACAACTTCTATAAGAAGAAATATCACATATTTAATATACTTACAAAATTTCTTATCGTCACTTTTAAACCTTTTTTGCCACTACGATTAGTGGCCTTTGACTTTGCTACACTCTCCTTAGAGGCCTTGTCCTTATAAATAAACCAATTGAATTCAATTTCACATAAATAAAATTATAAATGTTTAATATGTATTAATACATTTGAAATATCATATTGAACAAAAAATTCAATACCTAAGTGATCTCCTCGCTGAGATTTCTTTGTGCTTCCAACTTCTCATGGGATTTTACCAATTCTTTCCATACCTTCATAGGTATGTTAAATGGCATTTGTTTAAGATTTTGATCCTGAGGAATTTTTTTATTTTTCTGGTTTGGTTGCAATGAAACCTTTTACAGTTTTCAGCCATTTGTGATTTTACCTTCGTCACTGACCAACTAGGCCCAAATTCACTCTCCATGTCCTATATCACCTTCTTTTTCAAGTGAAGTGGAATTTTAGAGAAGGTGAGATGAAGATGGTCTCTAAATATCTTAAGGAAAGATTCCCTTAGCCTATTTATGCAGGTTTTTCCTACATCTATTCTTTGTATCTCCCCTAAAATAGGGTCATACTCTATTTTATTACCTAAAGTACCGACGAATAATTCATAAGTCGAAACTGAACAAGAATTTGTAGTGCCAGGTGTTGCTAGGACATTAGCAAATGCATCGACACACTATTCTTCATTATTGGCTCATACTATTGATGATCTTTTCTTGGATCTTTTACTTGACACTCGACTGGATGGGGAATTTATTGATTCACATATAAATTATTTATTAGATAGATTAGGTTGATGAATTTGAGAGGATTTTGTTCTCAAGAAACTGATTAAGGATTCAACATCTAAAGATTAGAGTTTTTCTAGTCCTTCTGTCCCAATCACATCTGTTAGAAAAGCCTCTGTTACTGGATTATTTCCCTATCCAAAAAAGTTACACAGATGCAATAACACACACTTAGATCCTTTGTTGAATGAATTTGTGGCACTTAAATTACGTGCCTCATCTTTATTTTCTTACGTTTAATCTTCCATATGTTGTTTTTCTTATATCTTGACAGCTAAAGTATTCAAACAAGCACAAAATAATTTCTGGTAAATCTCTGTTGACGTTGTAATTTGGAAGACCAACATTAAATAAAGACATGACATAAGAGGTATTTAATGCTATGATGAATGATATTCATTATTAATATATGTGGTAGTAGGCACATAGGATAATTCAATGCTATTTGTGTCCTTTCCAACATTTAATGTTCCAACTATTGTTTTTCTTATATTTTGATAGTCAAAGTATTCAAGCAAGTACACAATAACTTCTTGAAAATATTTTTTGTCATTGCAATTTGGAAATTACTGGGTTAGGTTCGAGTTGCTTCCTAATATAGGCCTTTTATTATAAAAAACTTGAAAGAAGAAATCCATAACATTTGGCAGTGTCGGGGCTCGGTGTTTGTGATTCAATATTAGTTTGATTTCGAAGTTTATAATGTGTTGGTTTTATGTTAACCAGATCAAAAACTTATGAAAATTGTACCCATACTTCTCTTCTATGATATTTGCATAGACTTTTACCTTTTAGGGATGTTACAGTTCCCAGAGCTGAAAAAAACAAAGCCTCTTATGCGCTCAACATCTATGGTTTTTCTTCTAATCAACATCATCATGGAAAAATTACCTCCTAAAGACAACAATTAAGATCACACACAGACACCCATAAAAAATGGGTGGTAATCGACCTCATATAATGATTGGTCGGTTCCTTTTATTATGTTAAGAAAGAAAATCCACACAGTCAACAGTCAGCAAATAAGGGAATAGAGAAACAACAAAAGTAATGGTATAATTCTAGGAATAAGGCCAAAACGAAAGTGTATACTCTACTTTGGAGGATAGCTATAGCAGATGGTTTTCCTTGCAGCATGTGGTGGTTAATCTAATTCTAGAAGAGACTACATACAATATCCTTTTGGTATATCTTTCCAATAGAAAACGACTACTAGAGGACTAATGTCAAGACAACAAAAAACGAGGTGGGTTCAATCATTGAAGAGAACAATTTTTATGAAGAAAACAACAAACATTCCCCATTTGACTATATGCTATAGCCAGCTAACAGATGAGATAATGATAATAATTCCTTTTATGTTATTTTAAGTGACAGTCAGAGATATTTAGCTAGAAATAAGAGGTATTTAATGTTGAGATGGATGATATTCATTATTAATATATGTGGTAGTAGGAACAAATGAGAATTCAATGCTAGTTGCATCCTTTCCAACATATAATATTCCAGTTGTTGATTTTCTTATATTTTGACAGCCAAAGTATTAAAAAAAGAACAAAATAACTTCTAGAAAATCTCTGTTGTCGCTGCAATGTGGAAATTACTGGATTAGGTTCGAGTTTCTTCCTAATCTAGGTCTTTTATAATAAAAAAACTGAAAGAAGAAATCCATAACAGTTGGCAGTACCGGGCTAGGTGCCTGTGATTCAATATCAGTTCGATTAAGAAGTTTAGAATGTGTTGGTTTTACATTAACCAACTCTAAAACTCATGAAAATCGTACCCATGCTTCTCTTCTCTGATATTTGCATAGATTTTGACCTTTTAGGGATGTTACAGTTCCCAGAACTGAAAAAACAAATCCTCTTATGTGCTCAGCATCCATGGTTTTTCTTTTAATCAACGTCATCATGGAAAAATTACCTCCTCAAGACTATAATTAAGATCACACAAAAAAACCCATACAAAATGGGTGATAATAGAGCTCATCTAATGATTGGTTGGTGCCTTTTATTAAGTATGTTAAGCAAGAAAAGCCACATAGTCAGCAGTCAGGAAATTAGGGAATAAAGCAAAAGAAAAAGAAATGGTATAATTCTGGGAATAAGGCCAAAACAAAAGTGTATACTCTAATTGTAGGATACATGTAGTAGATGGTATGCCTTGCAACATGTGGTGGTTAATCTAATGCTAGAAGAGACTACATACATTATCCTTTTGATATATATTTCTAATAGAAAACAACTACTAGAGAACTAATGTTAAGAAACAACAGAAAAGGAGGTGGGGTCAATCATTGAATAGAACAATTCTTATGAAGAAAACAATAAAGATTCCACATTTGACTATATGATATAGCCAGATGACATGTGAGATAATGATAATAATTCCTTTTATGCTATTTGAAGTGAATCAGAGATATTTAACACTGAGATGGATGATATTCATTATTAATATACGTGGAAGCAGGAATAGAGGAGAATTCAATGGTATTTGTGTCCTTTCCAATGTTTAATATTCCAGTTGTTGCTTTTCTTAGATTTTGACAGCCAAAGTATTCAAATAAGAACAAAATAAATTATGGAAAACCCTTGTTGTCGTTGCAATCTAGAAACTACTGGATTAGGTTTGAGTTTCTTCCTAATCTAAGACTTTTATAATAAAAAAACTAAAAGAAGAAATCCATAACATTTGGCATTCTTGGGGCTAGGTATCTGTGATTAAATATCAGTTCGATTTCGAAATTTAGAATGTGTTGGTTTTACGTTAACCAACTCAAAAACTCATGACAATTGTACCCATGCTTCTCTTCTCTGATATTTGCATAGACTTTGACCTTTTAGGGATGTCACAGTTCCTAGAACTGAAAAAACAAATCCTCTTATGTGCTCAACATCCATGGTTTTTCTTCTAATCAACATCATCATGGATAAATTACCTCTTGAAGACTATGATTAATATCACACACCGACACCCATAAAAAATGGGGGGTAATAGACCTCATATAATTATTGGTTGGTTCCTTTTATTAAGTATGTTAAGAAATAAAATCCACACAGTCAGCAGTCAGCAAATTAGGGAATAATGCAACAGCAAAATAAATGGTATAATTCTGGAAATAAGGCCAAAACAAGTGTATACTCTACTTTGGGGGATAGCTGTGGTAGACGGTATGCCTTGCAGCAGGTGGTGGTTAAGCTAATGCTAGAATAGACTACATACAATATCCTTTTGGTATATATTTCCAATACAAAACAACTAGTAAATTACTAATATTAAGAAACAACAAAAAAGGAGGTGGGGTCAATCATTAAAGAGAACAATTCTTATGAAGAAAACAACAAATATTCCCTATTTGACTATATGTTATAGCCAGCTGACATATGAGATAATGATAATAATTCATTTTATGCTATTTGAAGTGATAGTCAGAGATATTTAGCAAGACATAAGTGGTATTTAACGCTGAGATGGATGATATTCATTATTAACATACGTGGCAGCAAGCACAGAGGAGAATTCAATGCTAGTTGTGTCCTTTCCAACGTTTAATCTTCCCATTGTTTCTTTTGTTATATTTTGACAGCCAAAGTATTCAAACAAGCATAGAATAAATTCTGGCAAATATATGTTGTCGCTGCAGTTTGGAAATTACTGGGCTAGGTTTGAGTTACTTTCTAATCTAGGGATTTTATAATAAAAAACCTGAAAGAAGAAATCCATAACATTTCGTAGCCCCGGGGCTAGGTGTTTGTGATTCAATATCAGTTCGATTTCAAAGTTTAGAATGTGTTGTTTTTACATTAACCAGCTCAAAAATTCATCAAAATTGTACACATCCTTCTCTTCTCTGGTATTTGCATAGATTTTGACCTTTTAGGGATGTTACAGTGCCCAGAACTGAAAAAACAAAGCCTCTTTTGCACTCAACATCCCTGGTTTTTCTTCTAATCAACATCATCATGGAAAAAACACCTCTTGAAGACTATGATTAAGATCACACACAGAAACCCATACAAAATGGGGGGTAATAGACCTCATATAATGATTGGTTGGTGCCTTTTATTAGGTATGTTAAGAAAGAAAATCCACGCATTCAGCAGTCAGCAAATTAGGGAATAAAGCAACAACAAAATCAATGGTATAATTCTGGGAATAAGGCCAAAACAAAAGTGTATACTCTACTTTGGAGGATACATGTAATAGATGGTATGCCTTGAAACATGTGGTGGACAAGTGGTTAATCTAATTCTATAAGAGACTACATAAAATATCCCTTTGGTATATCTTTTTAATAGAAAACGACTACTAGAGGACTAATGTTAAGAAACAACAGAGAACGAGGTGGGCTCCGTCATTGAAGAGAACAATTATTATGAAGAAAACAACAAATATTCCCCATTTGACTATATCCTATAGCCAGTTGACATATGAGATAATGATAATAATTACTTTTATGTTATTTGGAGTGACACTCGTAGATATTTAGCTCGACATAACTTTGTTTCTAGTGTGATTTCATATAAACAATTGCTGGAGGATCAACTTTGGAAAGAAGTGGAAGCTTTTAGGAAACCAACAAAGATATTTCTTTCCCAAATTCAATGAAAGTTATCAAAAACAATGAGTCATTCCAGTTGGTAGACATGCAAAGGATGGCCAATTTTGGATACTTTCTCTCCATTTTCCACAAGCAATTAAGGTGAATTAATCGGCTAAGATGGGTTTAAGATTATATATACGCAGGAGTATAGAGTAGAATTTGGACAATATTATTTTTAACATTTTTGTAGCAGCAAAGAGCTTTTGTCTCTTTCACCTTCCAAACCCTTACATCACAAATATTTAATACCACTGCACGAAAGAAGACCTAAGGAAACCTCTCAATTGTCACTCAGTATAAAAAAAAAACCAATACATGTTCTGCTCCATTTGCGCTTCCTCCTCCGCTTTCCATTGTTGCAAAGCACAAGTAACAACCTGGGGAAATGATTTTGCTTAAACCTTTCAACTTGCAAGGTCAAATATGCATTCAACTTGAAAGAGCCCATGCTTTTTAACTTTCCTCCTTCCACACTGTCTGCCACTATGTCCACCTACGCGCTACCCTTGGATTTGAATCCGAAAATGCACCAAGCCCTTCCTATGATTTGACATTGATTTGTGGTGCTCTCCTGGGAGCCAATTAAACCTAGGATAGTGGAAAATTTTGGGTAAGCATGTAAATATATACCAGGATCTGGCTAATCCCTCATCTTTCAGCAGAGGCGGTCCAGGGCTCTATTTGTTGGTTCCTCAAATCTCTATTGACTAAGGGAGTTGCAGGAAGCATTATCCTTCCCTCCACCTATCGAACCAATGAAATTCTTGAGGACTGTAGTAATCTTCTACGTGGGGTTTAGTGGAAGGTAGGAATTGTAGCTTTTACGTTAGGTTTAGTGGCATGTAGGCACCCTTAACTTCAATGTACATCTCTCAATTTCAAAAGTTCCTGTTACTCAAAAAAATATGATGTTCCATCTCTCAATTTTGATGATGTTTCATGCGTTTTTTACCTAAACATTTTTTTAACTTAATTAAATCTATTAGTTTGGATGTATTATGTTATATCTCGTTGTCTAATGCGAATCATTCTTAGTATTTTAATCATTATATATATTTAATATGGTGATGCCTTTGTACATCGCTATAAATCCATCATTTCTTTTTAATTTTCATATCATCCATCATTTTTTTTTAAATATAATACCATACTTCATTTGGCTAATGATATTTGGGTGATTTGAGAGCACTTAAAAACATTAAGGCGAGAAAGTGTCGTTTATGGGGAGGGGTTTTTAAGAAGCTCATAAATGGAAATTGGTAATTTAAAAAAGAATGTTATACCATATTTGTTTATGTTTGATGAAGGTGATTAACATTGTACGAGTTTTTAGGTAGTTCTTGAGATTTGTTATTTTGGAATATTAGAGTTATTTATAGCGTGAAAATTTATGGTCTTTCTTTAACTTGTCAACATAAAAATTTACACAACATAAACATGTTAAATAGGTTTATTTTATAATACATAAAAAGAAAGGGGTTACAAGGATTTGAGGTCGCTACTGCTACCATTTAATTATAGACCAAACTCAAATGCATGTAAATCATAGCATTTAACCCTAACCATAAAAAATGAACTTAAATGGAGTCACAACAACAACAATTTATCTTTTATTGGTTAGCATACACATTGTTTATTCACTTCTATAACCAAATCCTTCACATTTTCCATGTGACGATGACATAACAAATATGTTGTTTCTCCCAAAAAGATTTATAATTCTCTTATTTTATGTTTAAATGTTGTTATGAATACAATATTCTCCATTGTGAGTCTTTTGATCTTTCTACAGACTTATGTAGGAGGCTTCCTACTTGGGAAGTGGGGATCATGTATATAGTGTTCTAGTTCCAACATATGGTATGTTAGAATCATGTCAAGTTTTCACTGCCCTTCTAATTGTTGTGGTCTTTGCAAAAATTCAAACTTAAGAGGGAATGTGAGGAGGTCTAAGCAATAGAACTTTCACATATATGAGATGATTTTTCTCACCACTGAAATATGGCAATGGTGGAAGGAGTATTGGTGCATAAATAAAAGTGGAATCATGGGTTCAAGCCATAAATATCATCATCACATCTAGCCACTCGAAATCTTATAGGATTAAGGAAAACAAATATCAAAGTTCATGGAAAACCAAACTAACAAGTACGAAATATCGAAGCCAAATTTATCTATTTATATGGAACTAAGGTAAAAGAAGAGGGGACTATGCAATGAGTTCAAATAAACATGGAGAAGGAATCATTGAATGAAAAACCAATACTAATTTTGGCATTAAGAAATAATTCCTTTGTGGGAACAATTCCATGTAATTATAAGTTTTTTCATTTTTTGAAAAGTTGTTTTTTATGATAGTTTATTTGGCAATATACAAGTTTGGTCTATAGATACACATCAAGTACACAATAGCACAACTATTAGCCAACAACTTTGGGTTTTTGGGACATCTTAAAGCTCTAGTATTAGACGTACTATATTTTGTTTTTTATTAGCATGCTCTATAATATGGTTGCAACAAATTTTCAATATAAGAAAGATACTATATTCTATTAGAAAAATACATATTTTTTTTCTAGGGTACTTTAATGCTAGAACACAAGGTAAGTAAGTTGTAATCCTACGAAACATATAAAACTCTAATTTTTTTTTGTTATAAGACCGTTTCATTAAATTTGGATTCACTTTATTCTAAGCCTCTTTGAAGATAAGTCAAATCAAATTTGCCAAAGGGTGATATTGGGGTTTTCAAAGTGAAAAATATAAATCCAAATGTGCCAATATCATACTAAAAAATAAACAGAAATGGATTTAGAAGTGATAAACAAAATGAAAACAATCCCTCATACTACCTCCCCTTTGCTTCAATCCATACTACTATTGCTCCTTTGACAATTCTCCATTGTCTTTTAATAAACTAACAATTGAAATTCCTCTTAGTTTATTTTTCTTTCAAGCAAACATTCAAATCCCTCTAATTTGCTCCTCATTTTCTGATATATTTCAGTATTATTACCATTTAATAAAATTTATTATCATTATTGTTTATTACAGGAGCCGAAGGAGGCCATGGACACAAATCAATATATTTCTGAGCAAGAAAGAAGACCTCATACTACTAAATCATGTCGCATGCAAAAGTGAGTGGAAGAGGATATGATAATAGAGTCTACAAATAAAATAGAAACTGACCATAATGAACAAGGGGTTAGTCATGATGATAATACATGGGATGAATACTTTCATACAATTGTTGTTTGTAGTTTTTCTATATCAATTCAATTAGATAATTGTACAATACAATAACATTATATAGTCTATGATCCAATATTGGAAAAAATTAATGCATGTGTTGCTTATTTTAGGTTGCCAATGCAATCAAATAAAATGTTGAGTTGATCCATTATTTTAGACCAATACAACGATCTATCCTTAGACATGGGCCTCCTACTATTAATCATGCAGAAAAAAATGGGTGGAAGAAGATATGAGAATGGAATCTGCAGATCCAACAGAAAATGAGCACAATGAACAAGAGGTTATTCATGACAATACTACATGGAATTAATACTTTGAGATAATTGTTGTTTGTGGATGTTCTACATGTCATGGAAAGAAAAAATTCAAACGTGAAATGGTACAAAGATGTTACATAAATGGTTACAATATTTTAACTAATAATTGTTATGATCTAATATTAAATCATGGTTGCATTTAATTATAGGTTGATGCTAATGATACAGCTACTAATGGTCAAGGTCCAACTAGGTTGTTAAGAATTCAACGTGATGACCCAATTCATCCTTTAAACCATACTACGAGAAGAAGAGAAGCATTGAAGAGAGAACTACCACCTGAAAAATTTGAAGAATTAATGAATTTAGCAAGAATTATTGGCATGCCTCATCATGTTCAGAGTGAACATGATGACGAAAATGAAATGCAGGAAGAAGAATTGAATGAAATTCTTACAAGTTCCTTTGTGGATGGAAACAGTGATGAGGGTGATGATCCTATGCATAACATTAATGATGATATAGAGGAAAATTGCCACCATAAAATATTTGACAATATTAATATTCATGAATCAATCAAGCAAGCAGTAAAGATAGTTTTGTTCTAGTGGGGTGCAAGTAAAACATGAAAGCTTTCATGCACATTAATATTATTGGAAATCAAGTCATAATTTGGATGATCAGATAAGAGCTTCACCACTTTGCTAATGTACATTGAATTATATTTATAGATTTGCATTGTTAATTGGTTCACACAGTTAGTAGATAAGTATTAAATTCAATCGAATTTATTTAAGTGGACTTTAAATGGATATATGTTATATAAAAAATGATATCAAATGACATTTCTAACATGTTTCTATGAAAACAATATTACATGGAACTAAAGGATAAAGTATTCCCCGAAGATAATGTGTTTCCATCAACTTGTAGAGAAGCACATCAATTGTTGGTTGAGTTGGGGGTAGAATATAAGCAAATTCATGCATGTCAAAATGATTGCATATTATATAGAGGTGAATATAAAAATAAACAAGAATGTCCTTTATGCAAAGAGAAGAGATATCGTATAGATGTACAAAGTCCTACTATTACAAATAAGTTTTTACGCCACATACCAATTATACCTAGAATTCAATGAATCTTTCATTGCAAGTCACTTGCACAATTGATGGACTAGCATGCAAAGAATAGGAGTACAGGAGGATTCATGCAAATTCCAGTAGACTACAAAGAAATGAAACACATAGAGGAAAATGTCCAGGAAAAATCAAATATGAACCTCGTAGTATTAGGTTTGGGCTTGCAATAGATGGAGTGTGCCCATTCTCTTCCATCAGCGCAACTCATACTGTCTAGCCAGTTGGATTGATAGTAAACAATATTCCCCCATGGATGAGGGCTAGAAAGGAGCACCTTATGCTAACTCTGATTATTCCAGAAAAACATCAAGTAAAAAAAATGGATGTTTATATTGCGCCTTTTATTGATGAGATGCAATTGTTATGGAAATTCATAAGAATGTATGACATATCATGTCCTCCATCAAATAGGTTCTTCATGTTTTATGAAATACTATGTTATACAATTCATGATTTCTCGGGACTTGGTATTTTTTCATGTAAGAAAAATAATTTTTATATTTGCATATCCTAATTTATTTTCAATTCAACTTGCATATTGAACTATTACACTTTTATTATTTTGTTATAAAAATTAGTTATTGGATTGTAGGGATAAAAAAAAGGTTATTTTTCATGTCCAACATGCGTTGAACAATTTGAGGGGCAATATTCTAAATATCTATGCAAAGTTATTTATGCAAACAATAGGTTTTTTCTACCACCGGATCATAAGTTCAGAAATCGCCTAAAGAATCAATTTGTTGGAAAAATTTAAAATAGACCTCCTCCCAAGGTTATGATTCTTGTCGATTTTCTTGGAAAGTATGAAGATGCCGAATTGAAATATTGGAAATTTTTTTTTCTTCATGATCATTCAATTGAGGAACCATAACAAGTTATGGTTGAAATGCCAAAAGGGATGAATAGGAAATCCATATTTTATTATCTCCCTTACTGGAAGGATCTATTAATATCTCATTTACTAGATCCTATGCATATTTTCAAAAATGTTCCTGATTCTATTTTTCAACATGTAGAAAGAAAAGATAAAGACACCTTATCATCAAGGAGAGATATTTCTCTTTCACATACTAAATTTGATAGAAAACATTTGTGTCCAAATCAAGAAAATGAATCATACGCAGAAGCACCATGGATTGTGAAAAAGAAATAACTAGATCAACTAAAAAGTGTGATACATTCAATAAGAACACCCACTGGCTATGGCTTGTCATTGAATAAAGCTTTTATAGTAGATGGGCATGTCACATGATTTAAAACACATGATTATCGTAATTTTTTGAAAATATTTGAATCAATTAATTATTATTGTTATCATTTACTTACTTTTTTTTTATAATTATGATAAATCAATATTAATGAACTCTGGTAAATAGGTTTGATAGTTTAATTTTTTTTATAATTATGATAAATCAATATTAATGAACTCTGGTAAATAGATTTGATAGCATATCATGCCATTGGCAATAAGAGGGGATTCATGTCTTACAACTGACTTAGGGAATGCCATAGGTCGATTGTCATCATTTTTAAGGTATATTGTGGGTTGATATTTACAAGGTTTATGGTATAAAATGTTACTAGTGTATGATGCGATGATATATTATATTTCATTTTAACTGTCATAAATGTTCATACAAATTTTGTGTCATTTATTAGGTATTTGACCTATAAAGAGATCCATGTGTGTGAAGTGCCAAAATGGAAGAAGGAAATTGTTGAAATTGTGTGTGTATTTGAGAACGAGTTCCCTACAAGTTTCATGGACCTACAAGTCCATTTAATTATACACCTAGTCGATGACATTGAAACAGCAGGCATTGTTTCAACAAGGTTGATGTATCTCTTTGAGAGGTACATGAAAAACTTAAAAAGATATGTTCAACAAAAGGCATGTCCAGAGGGTTGCATGGCTAAAGGGTATGTATTGAATGAAACATTTTTCTTACAATGTGAATTCCTTGGTAAAGATTGTGTCGATGGTCAAAAATTTTGGGATGAAGAGCGTGCATGAGATATTATAGATGGAGAAAAACCTCAAAGTAATGGTGTTCAACAAGAAATTGGTAAGTAAAATCATCATTATTGTGAGTATGTTTAGAATCATTTACTATATAGTTTTGTTTTTATCAAAATAAAATAATAACATTTAACGTTTGAATTATATGTGTTGATTTTTAATAGGTGTCGATGAAAGTGCCATACTTGACAAGTTCATTCTATACCATGTGGACTGCATGAATAAATGCATTTATTTGTATGAAATAAAAAGGGAATAAGAGTTAGAAGAAACGAGACAATTTAAGAGATTGAACCAAAAGGAATATCCCATTTCCGATAGATCTTTCTAGTAAATGGGGCAAATATTGCACTCTACAATGGATTACTGAACAAATTCAAAACCGAATGGATGAGGAAGGTATAGATGCAAACATAACAAAATATGAGATCAACATTTCTAGAGGATGTGAATGAAAGGTAAAGCATGCAATTCTTCAAAAATGTTGCTTGGAATTCTTAAAAAATGTTTCTTGAATACATTTATCAAACTAATAATTATTTAATTATGAATAATCATATTTATTTGCACTAAAATAAATGGCCTTTCATAGGTGAGAAAGTATCCCGCAATGTGGGCATATGGTCATCATTGTTGCATAGAAAGTGTATATTTAAAGAGATGAGCATTTGATTCTAGGGTTATGGTTGATTTCAAGGAATCAAGTCGAGGAAGTTCAAAATATTAAAAACATTGTTGAAGGGAATCTTCAATATATTGGAAAAATACAAGAAACTATTGAGTTGGATTACCGCTCTTTCAAATGTTGCATTTTTAAATCTAAATGGTATGAAGCATTGGAGAGGACAAGAAGACATGATACCCATAGTGGATTATTTTCTATAGACTCCTCAAAGTACCTATTGGAGGATAAGGAGCATTATGTTATACCAATTCAGTGTGAGCGGGTATTTTTTTTTCTAAAATAATAATATAAATATGAGAAGCATTAGTCGTCAATATTTTTATAATTCATTGCCTATTAGGAATATATATGTGTTTAATGACAACAATAAAAATGTAATAACAAATGTCTAATATATGTATCTCATTCATGCACAGATATTTTTTATGAAAATATTTTGGATCCAAAATGGATATTTCTCATTCATTATGATCCAAGATTAAGACATGTTTTCGAAGATGCTTCAATCAATACTGAGAAAACCAATGATGATCAACCAAATATAGTCAAGGGAGAACAATTTGGCATCCATGATGTGTTCAAATTGAAGAAGATCTAGTAGAAGAATGTGAATATGATAATGATGACAATATTCCTTAAATTAGCAATATGGAGAAGTGGGGTCATAGGCACATCTTCAAAAGATGATATCATGGAGGAAGATGATATTATGGAGGAAGATAATATGGATTATATCGAAAGCAATGATGAAAATAGATCTAGTGACATTCATGTAACTGATCTGGAAACAAATTTTATTGATACAAAATATGATGAAAGTGAATATGAGGATGATTACAATACCACTTTAGCAAGATGGTGTATCAAGAATAATATTAGGTACTTGAAAGAACATATGAACATTGAAAAGGAAAAATTGGAAGACCTAGATGATGATTATAATGTGAATGAAGCCATCTAAATTTACAGTTGGATATGTAATTCATATTTAAATAATAATGGTTTTTATGTTCCATTTTAAAATGCTTCGTTATTATTTTTCTGTAATAATCATTCAATTACTATGTTTAGAACTCATAATCTAAATTAATTTTTTGATTCTTGTCTCAATACTCTTTACCTAGTGCAATGTCCTTAAAAGTTTTTAAGTTAATATGACTTGGTGGCCAAAAGTAACAAGAACTAGTTGGATAATAGTTATTGTGGTTAGTTTCATATATTGGTTGATAATGGTTAGAAGTGATATGAACTTATTCATTGAGAATTAAAAAAGGTTATATATGTATCTTGTAGAAGTTGTCATATGCATGTACATACAAATATAACTTGTGCAGTTGAAGGAATTGGTGAACACAAACCTACGTAAACTACACTATAGCAAAAACCTTTGATTAGTTTATGTATAAGCTCACCTTTAAAACAAATATGATTCACTAAAACTATATATAATCCATGTAGTATTCATATAGATGTTCAAATGAGATTTCAATTAGGTTATGTGATTCAAAACTACCCTCCAAATCAAAATAATTTTCATTAACTATACAATAGGAAATGAAAAGTAAGATTCCAAATCGAGGAAACCTCATATTTTGATTTTGTTGTCACCTTTATTCATCAAATCATATTTTTTACACTTTAGCAACATCTTTATATAATGTGCCTATTTTTTCACCCAGATGTGAATCTAGCACAAGCATAATTTAAATGTAATTTATTTGGGATGTTAAAGTTGACACAATTTGTGTCCATTTTAGCGCCATCGTGATATAAACCACATAGTTTTGCACCCATACAACCTAAAATAAGGAGAATATAAATGTAATTGATTTGGGGTGCTAAAGTGGACATAATAAATGTAGTTGATTTGATGATCATGACATTCACAATTATGTGATGATATGATGATGATGATGACAATGTTGTTGTTGATGATGAAAATGACAATGATGAAGATGATGATGATGATGATAGTAATGGTGACAATGAAAATTATGATCATAATGAGAATGACATGAGAAATGATGGTGATGTTGATGATGATGATGATGATAGTAATGGTGACAATGAAAATTATGATCATAATGAGAATGACATGAGAAATGATGGTGATGTTGATGATGATGATGATCCTTATAAGAAAGTGTTAGTAGAGGTAAATAAACCCAGTTTCACTACAAGCTCCAAGATTAAAATGTGCTCAATCATAGTTATAAGTTATGCATGCTTAAAATTGTAACCATATCCCACTTGTTGTCCATGATTTAAATGGTAAACATATCCCATATGATTTAAATGATGATGATGATGAACTAGATGAAAATGACAGTGATGATGTTTTTGATGATGGCAATGATGGAAATGATGATCATCATCATCGTCGCCGTCATCTTTTCCATTGTCACCATGAGTATCACAATAGTCATCATCATTGGCATAGTCATCATTCATGTCATCGTCATGACCATTGTCCTTGACATCATCATCATCATGATTATTGACATTTTCATTAGTTATTAATCATTAACTTTGGCATAAGAAATAACATCTACCCAAAATATGTGATTAGTGGAAAAGGGTCATGGAGGAAACATACAATTTATGCATGACAAATAACAACTTATTTTTTAAGTTGATCAACATCATCATTCTCATTGTATTAATCATACTTGTCATTGTCATCATCACCATCATCATCATTCATTTCATTTCCATCATAATCATTGTCAATGTCGTCATTGTCATTATCCTCATCATTATCATCATCATTGTCATCATATCCTCATTATCAACAACATTATCATCATCATCATATCCATCCTTAATATAATAATCATTATCCTCATTGTCATCTTCAACACTTGGGTGTAAAACTGGATGCAAAAGTGGATAAAAAAATGGATGCAACAAAAGTAGACACAAAAGTGGGCACATAATGGGGTGCACCAAAAATGGATGCAGAATTTGATGCAAAATCTTATGCAAACATGGAAGCAAAACATGATGAAAAAATTGGAGCAAAAGTGGATGCAACCATGCATGTAAAATTCGATGCAAAATTGGATGTGAAAGTGGATGCAACAAAAGTAGATGCAAAAGTAGTCGTAACACCCAATGCAAAACCCGATTCAAAAGTGGATGAAAAAGTGGATGAAAAAATGGATGCATAAAGGGATGCAATATATCATGTAAAATTGGATGCAAAAAAAGATGCAAAAATGGATGCAAAATTTGAAGCAAAAGTGGGTGTAAAAGTAGGCGCAAAAAATGGGTGTGAATTGGGATGTGACAAAAGTGGATGCAATAGTAGATGCAAAAAAAGATGTAAACATGGATGCAAAAAGGGATGAAAATGTGGGTGCAAAAGTGGATGAAAAAAATGGATGCAAAAATGGATGAAACAAAACTAGATGCAAAACTAGACTCAAAACAAGATGTAAACTTTGATGCAAAACTTGGAGCACGAAGGAATGCAAAAAAAGAAGTAGAAATGGATGCAAAAGTGGAAGTAAAAAAGGATTTAAAAAGTGGATGAAAACATGGGCATAAAATTTTAGGTAAACATGGACGTAGAAGGGGGAGAAACAAGAGTAGATGTACAAATTAGGCGCAAAATTAGGTGCAAAACTAGGCTAAAATCCTATCGCAAAACCTGATGAAAAACCTAGCACATAACTAAGTACAAAACCTAGTGCAAATTACACCGTAATGTTCTCCATATTTAGAAAAAGAATGCATAAAATGCCTAAAATATCACCGACCCGTGAAATTGCGCCATTTTGTCCAAAAAATGAAAAAAAATACACTGAAAGACGATCTAGACGCAAAAAAAGGAAGCAAAAAAAGATGTTAATCACAGGGTTTTGTTGTAGTGCACCTTAATTGTCTAAGTACACTTTCTGCATTAACTTTCCCTATAATTTCCATGTACAACTTTAACCAATTTCATGAGGCTTACTTTCCTGGTTATGCTTACACATGACATATACATCGGCTTATGAATATGCTTCAAATCTGATCTCCAATTTCATGTCATCTTACATTATGAGAATATCAACACTCAAAAATTACAATAAATATCTCCTCAACCTTGGTATTCTCAGCCACCAAACTGTTTAAACCTAAATAAAACAATTTCAATCTTTTACTCTCCAACAAGACATATCTCTGAAGGAGATTGGTGCATTCTAGAATGTGCTGCATGAAATTCTGATTTAAAAATATATCAAGGAACTTGATTTATACTCAATGAAATATATGCTCCATAAATAATTTATACTCAAGATGATTTATACAAATCATAGAGGCATATGAATGGTCAAAATTAGTTGGGTCAGAAAGCTCTATTTTTAGTGGTTGCATTTTCTTTCATATCATTGCAAAATTGTGATTGGCATAAATTAATGCAAAGATGGGATTGTTTTAGTATACCTTCTTACATGCCTTATTTTCATTTCTTTATGTCTTATATATTCACAATGATATGTATTTCCTATTTTATATATATTCAATATTCCATCAATATTTCAATTAATGTCATGACATTCTGCCAAGTAAGGAAAATTGAACCTCACAATGTTTACTTCTTGAATAACGTTGGCATGGGATGGAAAATGCCATTGCTTCCAAAATGCTTATGGAAGGATCCAATCAAATATTTCATGTTGTTCACAATAATTATGTCATGGTATGGTATGGAATTGGACTTCATGTTATTTAATGTTCAATAGAAACTTATTTATGTCTCCTCATTGATATATGAATTTTGAAGTTCTAGAGTTTATGAAGTTGTCTCTGCATTGCACTTGAAAATGAATATAGAGGTAACACTAATGCATAATTTACCCCCCTCAAATGAGTAGAGGCCATCCTTTATAGTGTTTGGGATGCTATCTTAAAACTGTTCAATTAAAATACCCCATATACTTACAATTAGTTACACAAGGTTACTTCTAGAACTACACCCGATTTAGGTACTTCACAAATTTATATTAAATGCCATATATATATATATATATATATATATATATATATATATATATATATTCTAGGATAGCTGGTTGGGAGGGAAATATTCCCTTCATACCATATATGCATTGATACAACTTATAGAAATGGAATAATTATGTAGATACGTTTGAACCTTGTGTCGGAAATTTTATGCTTAAGGCCTTATGAAGTAGTGATTAGGTGTGAAGTGTAATGTCCTTAATCTATGCAATGTGTCTATTCCATTTATAATAATCCAACTATTAGTTAAAATTCACGTAAATAAACTAATAAATATTTGTAAAGAATAAATCATCATACTTTTATTTATATGTGGAAGAGGCTAGGAAAATAATGTTGATTTGTGAGCAAATGGTCATGAGGGATAACATATCCAAGCTTATGATCCCACATACATATAGACTAGCATAGATTCATATTAAACTGGATATATTAAGTGTTGATATTGAGAAGGATGAAAAAATCAAGGTTAACACCCTCAAATACTTTGAACCACGTTGAGGTTGGCACCACAAGTTCTTTTATCCTTTTTCAACACTTATTAGATCTGGGGCACAGGGAATTCACTTAGTGAAAATCTCACATAGCACATGCGATCGTGGGATATTAAAGAATACCCTTAATTTCAAGAGATATTGACCCAAACACTTTTTGTTGAAACCCCCTCCCAATACTTAAAACCTCCTCCCCACCCATTTTTATACCTCAATCCTTATAAACCACCCTACCCACCCCCACCTTAAACCCCTCATCCCCCCAATACCTGTAATATATTGGTTCGATTTTTGATAATTTGAAAACCGACAATATGAACTAACGTGATAGGATATTGGTCAACAAGTGAAGCCCCCATGATCTGGGGTTAAGATGGATCTATGCTAGTTGGTTATTTTCTTTTTCAAATTATATTCATGTCCCCGCATGTTTTAAGTTGTTTATTTTTTATTATTTTTTTATTTTGGAATTACACACTCAAATAGCTGTGAACAAGTCTTCTTCCACCCAGCCTGTAGAGCACCATGAGTCTCCTGGTGAAATTATGCGAACTGACTTCCTAATAATACAAGTTGCACCAACAGTAGTGACCAGTTTTTTTTTGGTATATACCATATTCTTGTCAACTAGAATTTATTACACCATCATTATGATAGGTGCTTCTCCTTATCACTCGCATCCCATACTCATTATGTGCATACGTTTACCATACTGATTTCTTTGGGTTTGTTACATTTCCACTCTTCTGCTATGGTTACATTATCAGGTCAAATTAATGTGTTAAGGGAACTGAGTTAGTATTTTTAATTTTTCCTATCACATGAAATTCAAAATTTTAATGTATTGATCTCATAATGCATACAAATACAATCACATCAAAGTAAGTATCGTATCAAATCACAACCTGGTCCAAGTGGCTCAGTGAGGGGTACTTGTGGACCGTGGTTGGTTTGTGTTCTACAAGTACATTTGTACAGCCTGATGATAAATACATAGTACACATGTAACTAGAAAAAACTGTGAATCGATGACTTATTCACTCATGGGCCATTCATTTCTCTTTTTCAATCCGGTTGAGTTAGACGTAGCTCGATAGCTTATTTATGTTCCTTCTCCTAAATTGCTTGTTTCATACCCCTTTCTATGCCAGATATATGGTACACTTCTGTCCAATTCTCATTTTAACCAATCATATTAATATGGTATTCAACCATCTTCTAAGTATTACTATGCATAGATTGTCTACCATTCCAGATATATGGTACACTTGCAGCCAATTCCCATTTCAACTAATCATGTTAGCACAGTATTTAACCATATTGTAAGTATTACAATGTGTATATTGTTTTCTATGTCCCCTTCTCTATATCATTTTTTCATGGGATTCTCCCTACATTTTGTTGCTACTATGTAAAATTTTCTTCTATTGTTCCAGATATCCAGTGTTGTTATTTTAAAATGTGAAGCTTAAAATAGTCCTTTTGATTTTTTGGGGCTATTTCAGAAGCTATAACTCTATTTTAATCAAATTTGTGTTATGTATTATTGCATAGAAGAAACAATAGTTGCAAAAACTAGGCCAAAAATAATTTGTTTAAGGAGGTTAATATGTTCAAAAAGTGACAAAATAGACACCCAACATTATCCCCAACCAATATTATAATTCTCCTTAAGAAATTTACTCCTCCTCCTTGTTGATGTAATTGTAACTTCTGATTGTATTCACTATTATTTCTTATGTATTGTAACCCGATGTTTATTCCGGGATGTATTTGTAATGTACTTGAGTCATGTCATGCCCCGAGGTTCCTATCAGGAGTTTCTATAATGTGAACAAGTCATGTCAAGTCAAGGTGGGTAACCCTCCTATTGTCTAAGGGTTAAAGTCCCCGCAGTTTCAGGGCACTAGGGTTATTAGAATCACCTAGTGATGTCGGCCATAGTTGGGTTTAGTCAAGCTAGGAATTAGTATAAATAGAGAGATATCCTCTCAATTTATCACACACTCACTCACACTCAGTTGTAATGCATAGCTGAGGAAGAGAAAGACATTGGGGCAAGGAAGAAAGAGGTTATTGTTGTCGGCAGATCATCTTACTATTTTTGGGTTTCACTTTTGGTGCTGATTCTATCTCTGAGGAAGTTGCAGGTTTTTCTTCATTTATGGTTTCCCTGAGGAAAAACACTGTGTTTATTGTCTCTTGTGTTTGATTGTTGTGCTTGTTGTTCTCTCAGTTAAATATCCTAATGTTATGCTAGCTTAGTGTTAAAAATCTAACATGGTATCAGAACTACCTTGAGAAGAAGACACTGTGCAGCTGCGGGAACTAGGGATTCCTACTTTTTTGATCTCTCTCCACATATTTTTAGAAAATTTATGGTGTAATAACTCTCCTCCCTAGGGCGCATCTTTTTTTCGAAGCAGAATCCAATTCTGAGGTTTTTCAGTTTTGGACCCGACACTACTGCTGGAAATTAGGGCTTTTCACAGAAGTGGAAATTTTCAGTGAGCCCAGGCCTGGATTGATCTCCTCCCCAAAATAAAATCCAAGGATCAATTTCAAAGCATTTGGTTGGACAGAACTCTAGAAAAGAAAAACCCTAATTTGCTCATGAACCAACACTGCAAGATTTCAGCTGCAAATCTAGATCCAACATCTTGACCTGGTAAGATCTAAATATTTTGTATTTCCATTTGAGGTTCTCAGTTAAGATGTCTCGTCATACCAAGCTTGATGAAAAGCTTGACGGAGCTGATGACTTCCAAGCTTGGAAGTATAGGATCTCCCTGGTCCTGGAAGAAAATGAGTTGGACTCCTATATCAGTGAGGAGGCTCCAGTTCCAGAGGGAGATGAGGCCAAGGCCTTACATAATAAGAAGTTGGTTATGGAAAAGAGGATCATTGATGATTCTATCAAGGATCACCATTATACCACAGGTGTCCTCCCTCAAGACACCTAAAGCCATGTTTGATTCCCTAAACAAACTGTTTGAAGGGAAGAACATCAATTGGAAGATTAATCTAAGGTACCAGTTGAAGAATGTAAAGATCTAGAATGAGGAGACTATCCAGTCATACTTCACAAGGGTTTCTCAGATCAAAGAACAGTTGGAAGCGGTAGATGAAGAAGTGAAGAATGCAGAAATTGTGATGACAACCTTGAATGGTCTCCCTAGGTCATGGGATTCTTTCATCCAAGGAATCTATGCTAGGAAGAAGTTACAAGTTCAGTAGACTGTGGGAAGAATGTTCACAAGAATAATCTTGAATAGCAGCTTGAGAAGAAAAGATGGGAAGTGAAGATCAAGCTCTCACAGTACACTCCAAGAAAGGAAGAAGGGACTATCATCATCACCAAGGTAAGCATTCTCATCAAAAAAATAATCATGTAAGAAGTGATCCATCAAAACTCAGATGTTATAGATGCGATGAAATAGGACAGTTTGCTATAAATTGTCCCATGAATAAGAATGGATCCAAGAAGAAGAAGAAATCCAAAAGAATAAATCATGCTCACACTGCTGAGGATGATGATCCTCCCAGGAAGAGATTAAAACAAGAAAGTGAAGATGAAAATGTTCTAATCTCTGCTCTCACAGGAACTGTCACTGATGGAAGAAAAGATTGGCTTATTGACAGTGGGGCTTCCAAACACATGACAAGTTTCAAGGAATCCTTTGAGAAACTATCTGAACATAATTCACCCCATAAGGTGAAACTTGGGGATGACTACCAATATCCCATAAAAGGTAGTGGTGGCTCCTCCTATAAGCTTGACTCTAGAAAGTCTATGAAAATGAAGGATGTCTTGTTTGTACCAGGACTAAAGAAGAATATTCTATCCATATCGGCACTGGATGCAAAAGGCATGAAGGTTGCATTTGTAGATATCCAAGTCCTCATGTGGTCAACATGAAATACTATTGATGATGCAATAGTAATTGGAGAACAAGAAGGAGGATTATACAAATTGAAGGGTCATCTAGAACAAGAATTGATCCATGACACAGTAGAGCCAAATTATGAACTTTGGCACAGAAGGCTTGCACATGTGCATTACAGAGCACTACCACTTGCAAGCAAAGCTATTGAAGGTCTTCCATAAATTCAAGCAAAACATGAAGGGTTCTGCAAAGGATGTGCGAAAGGAAAGAATACAAAGAAGACATTTCCAAGTAGTGAGAACAAATAAAAAGGAATCTTGGAAATCATCCACTCTGATGTATGCATACCAATGTCATCAAGTTCACTAAGCGGGTATGTATACTATGTTTCTTTCATTGATGACTTTTCTAGGAAGACATGGATTTACTTCATGAAGAACAAAGATCAAGTTTTCAGCAAGTTCAGGGAATTCAAATCCTTGATCAAGAACCACACAGAAAAGAAGATCAAGACCTTTCGATCAAATAATGGTGGATAATTCACATCAAATCAATTCGAAGACTTATGCAAAGAATTAGGGATTAAGAGGGATTTATCCACTCCATATAATACACAACAGAATGAGGTTGCAGAAAGGAAGAGTAGAACTATCATGGAAGATGCAAGAGCAATGCTTCATGATCAAGATCATCCCATGCATCTATGGGTAGAAGCTGCTAGAACAACGGTGTATGTATAGAATCATACTCCACACGTAGTACTCGAGAATAAGACACCTGAAGAAGTATTTTCCAGCAAGAAACCAGAAGTCATCCATCTTAGAATATTCGGCTATCCAGTGTACATACACATTCCAAAAGAGAAGAGAACAAAACTAGATCCTTCAGGAAAGAAAGGTATATTTGTGGGATACTCTGAAAGCTCAAAGGCTTACAAAATATACTTCCCGGGATTCAAGAAGATCGACTTCAGCAGGGATGTGACATTTGACGAAGACATAGCTTACAACAAATCTAGAAAGAGACCTGCTGAATATCCTTAAGAAGAAGAAGCACCCAGAATTCATGATATAACCATGAATGAATAAATTCAAGAAGAAGATCGAGAATTTGAAGAACCACAAAGACCTATAGATCCACCTCAAGAGAAGAATCCTCACAAGAGGAAAACTGCTTAGGTACAATAAATTATCCAAGGTGTAGAAAGATATGGGGCTCCAGAAGAGAATCACTAAGAAAGAAAGAGAACCAGATCATGCTCCGGATATGTAGCTTTACTATGTGACTTTATCAATGAAGAACCTTCCAATTATGAAGAAGCGGCAGAACGGAAATAATAGAAGCATGCTACGATCGAAGAGTATCAATCGATCATGAAGAATGATGTTTGGGATGTTGTCCCAAGACCAGAAGGGAAGTTGTTTGTAACTTCCAAATGGATCTACAAGATCAAGCATGCTGTAGATGGTAGTATAGAGAAATATAAGGCAAGATTCGTGGCTCATAGTTTCTCACAGAAAGAAGGAATAGACTATGAATAAACCTTTGCACCTATATCCAGATACACTTCCATCAGATCAGTACTTTCTCTCGCTGCAGTGATGAAATGGAAGATACACCAAATGGATGTAAAGACTGATTTCTTGAATGGTGTAGTGGAAGAGGAAGTGTATGTAGAACATCCACTTGGTTTTGAGACACATGACAGGGAGTCTCATGTGTGTAGATTGAAGAAATCCCTATACAATTTGAAACAGGCACCCAGGACATGGTACGATAGAATTGGCAACTTTCTATCCCATTTGGGCTTTACCAAGAGTAAAGCAGATTCCAACCTTTATTACAAGGTTGAAGATGGTGACCCAGTGATGCTCCCACTATATGTAGATGATCTATTTGTAAAAGGTATGGATGGTTTGATTTTTGATACGAAGAGAAAGCTTGCTGCCAAGTTTGAAATGAAGGACTTGGGTATGATGCACTATTTTCTAGGCATGGAGGTGTGGAAGAATGCGGATGGAAACTCCCTTGGACAAGGGAATTATGCAGTAGATATCCTGAAGAAGTTTGGGATGATGGACTACAAGGCCATGACCACACCTATGCCATCGAACCTGAAGCTATTGAGTGATGCTTCATCAGAGACAGTTGATGCTATGATGTATCGTCAGATGATTGGGTCCTTAATGTATCTGACGAACACGAGACCAGACATTTGCTTTGCTCGGAACACCTTGAACCAGTTCTTGATAGATCCAAGACATGTTCACTTAACTGTTGCAAAGCATATTCTAAGGTACCTGAGGGGTACAATTGATTATAGGCTCAAGTATGAGGCGAATCATAAGATTAGCCTGGAGGGTTATGTTGATTCAGATTGGGCAGACAGTGCCATTAATAGGAAGAGAACTTCAGGGTGTTCCTTCAATATGGGATTAGGTGTGATCTCTTAGTTTAGCAGGCAACAATCCTATGTGGCACTGAGTACAGCTGAAGCAGAGTATGTCGCAGCTTGTTCAGCTAGTTGTGAGGCATTATGGCTATGGAAGCTACTGTCTGATTTATTTGATCTCCAGATGGATGGTACTTGTATACATTGTGACAACGAAAGTTGCGTGAAGTTTTCAAAGAATCCAATGTTCCATGACAAGTCTAAGCATATCGATATCAAGTATCACTAAATTAGGGATATGGTGTAGAGGGGAGTAGTGAAGCTGTAATATGTTGCGACAGAGGAACAAATAGTTGATGTGTTGATAAAGCCATTGGCTAGGGTGAAGTTTGAGTACTTCAGGGAGAAGCTTGGTGTTCTCCAGATTGAGGTTTCCTCCAAGGGGAAATGATGAGACCTAGAGCCATTCTGACATGGTGAGAGGATTGGTT